>AYEL01038993.1:0-15818 GCA_000484575.1 Olivierus martensii
TGCATAGTCAGTGTATTGAGCAGGTGGGGGTAACCCGTGATATACGTTTTTGTGATATGTATATCGTGGGCTGCAAACATTGCAGTCCGCACTACGTATTTTAGCTACGTATTTTATTATAATTTTTTTCAGCCCTCCCACAAAAATCATCCACGAGCCGCCACTGTTTAAGAGACATCCGTTAACTTAAAGTACTTTAACTCTTAACGTACTTTAATATTTCGTGTGTGGAAAGCATTACTCTGTTAAATTCGACCTTAAAGTATTTTAAGGGGTCTAGTCTGTAACGGCTATTATACAATTCGCTGTATTCAGCTTATATATTAAAATAAAGGCAAGAACATTTTACTTTTGCTTTATCTTAAATTCAAACCTATTGATATGTAATTTATTTTACTTAATAAAAAGGATTATTATTCATAAATAATCCTTAACAATATTTTTGTTAGTAGTATGTAAGTTTATTACAATAGGTTTACATAATTACAACATACAAATATGGAAAAATCATTCATTTTTTTAAACGCCGTTTTCCAATCATTGTCGATTATTAAGTGGCGGAGACACTCTAGGTCCAAACCATAGATTGTCTATACCCATGATCAAATCTTAATTTCTATAAGCGTCTCCTATCACGTGATATTTTCACACATTAATCAGTCATTCTATTCTGACCAGACTACACTTTTTAAATGCTTATAATAATTTTTTTAATTATATTATAATATATTATAATTATACTGTATAGGCCCTTCATTAACTTTCTCGTTTTTAAAATATTCATGATCATTGTAAATAATCTCTTTCTTGGCGGAGAATTGACTTTTCATGCCCTAAATTCGAATTACTCTCAAGCATAAATCAAAAATAAATCAAACTAAGAAAACAAAACTCACTGTAGCCTTCCATCATTGACAATACTATTCTATAAGTACTGCCTCTCATTGGTTAAAAACGAAGAGAAAATTTTTTAACTATATAAATTAAATTTAAACACGATTTCCAGTAACGGTTTAACTCTGGTTAAGCCTCAACCCGGATAATTGGGAGTATATTATATAAAATAACATATTATTCGTGAAATTTCTTACAATCAGGTGTCTGATGTTAGAAATCCAACTCTCTTCATTTTGCTTCACTAAGTTAAGTTTCGACTTTTTCTTTACTAAAATCATTCAATAATGCGAATCTAAATTGAAAAATTCGAAATTTTATTTCATTTTTCGGTTAAGTCGCAAGCTGATTAATCGGAAGTCTGCTGTACTGTAAAAGATAGTTATAGTATCAATATATTTATATATAACTATCACTTTTATAGGCGTTTCTGTTTTGATTATTATTTATTGATATGCCAATCGATGCATTTACGGAATTCATTTCAAATTTTTGAATGGTCTAAGTGTAACAAGAATATCACGAATTACATGAAGAGTATATTTATATAATTATGAGAGAATTAACCACAATTTTCACCCTTCATTTATAAATTAGGCCCCAAAATAACTTATCCCAAAGTTTTTCCAAAATCTAAGTCCAGTACTGTCTATTATAGTAACATTATACTTTCTAAATATATGTACCATATGTACTTTCTAAAGAATAAGCTTGTTCGAAGGTGCTGCCACTATTGGCAGTATCTGGCGTTACTCATTTCACTTTTGTTGTAGATAGTGGAAGGTCGGTTATTATTGTTTCTACGAATCTTATGGCAGTTTTATTACAAAAAAACTTCTATAACGGCTACTAGAAACCAAAGCTGCTTGTGGGAAAAAGATTACTACGTAATATTATTATTCAATATAATTCTATATTTTAAAATAATAAACTATCCTTTATTATTATGGCTTTGGAAATATTAATACTGGTCAATGTCTTGAAAAATTATAAAATTTTTATTCAAGAAAAACACTAAATACCTAACTGAGGAGGCGCTGTGGTACTGAAATTTCCTTGCAGTCAATGTCTTGAAAAATTATAAAACTTTTACATTCAAGAAAAAATACTCTAAATCACCTAACTGAGGTCGCGCTGTGGTACTGAAATTTCCTTGTTTTTAGCTAAGTGTCCCATCTGTATCATTAATCTTTGCTTCATTCGTTTCTGGTATACAATAGAGTCTATGAGAGTGTCCTATCTGTCTCAACTAATCTGTGGCACGATATAAACTATCTCACGAGTAGGGTTGATTTCTAACCGCATGCGCAATGGGGCGAAGTAAAATCATTTTCAATGGTGTCCAATTTATACAAACGTGCAGCGTGCTTCTATATATCAATATAATCATCATTTCCTGTATTAATTATTTCGCTAACAATCAAACTTATGGATAATTCTGCTAAAACATTTATAAATGCTCTTAAATCAAGTGACCTGACTCATTGAACTGGTTTTTTATTCAAACGAAACTGTGACGTCAACCAAGAAAACCGTGAAGTTTTAGTTAGTGTAGTTCGTGGAATATCGAACCACAACCAAGAAGTGGTCTTGCCACTACAGTGAGGCACTTTTATACACATGGAAATCTTATGAGGGTTGCCATCTCAGAGGTACATAAACATATTATCATTAGTGTTGCCATTTCGGCATACAAATAATTATGAGAGCGGCCATCTTGGTCAACCCAAAGCCGGCTTCAAGTTTAGTGACGTCATGCCATCTCCATCTATATCTTACCTCCATGGATGAACCACACAACACAGAAAGCTTGTCAGCAGGATTGTTATATCTAGCGTTCAATAATCTCGTACGAAATTCTGAAAATTCTCGTATTTTTGTGTATTTTTAAAACCGTTCTCGTACTTACCATTAATTAAAACATACTGAATGGGTTGGTTAGAGAAGGAAATGTGGTAAACATGATAAACTTTTTCTTGAATTTAGAAACATTCATGTACCAAATAATAAATAGTAAAACCAAAAATAATAAAATATGTTAATTTTTCATTAACTTGAATATTATTCGGAATCGGATAATAAATTAATTCCTTCAATGCCGATTTCAGTTTAATCTAATTCTTCAGCTTCGGATATATTACTGCTCTCGTTATTTTCATTGTTCAAATTATTAATTTTAATTAAAATGATAAAACTGATTGATTTTCCAAGAAATCGTTAATCGTGCCATCAGCAATTCAACATTTTTCTGATAATGTTTTTATATGTTTAAGACACGCTTGCTGTATACTTGTATAATGAATATAATTTGAGTTTTATTGAAAATTTATATTACGTTTACATTATTTTATTACAAAATTACTTATTACAATAATGTGATAAATATATTTATATTACATTGATAAATTTGAAAAATTGAAAACTTAAAATATTGTGATGTAAATTTTTTAGTTTTTCTTAAAGTACGTTAACTTTTCTAACTATTTATTACCCCTAAATATAGGGCGCGTTTTTAAATTCAACACTCTCCACCACTGATGTACATCTAAAATGACATCATAATAATCCATCGGTGGATGCTAAAGCGTCTGTTTTTAAATTCAACCCTTGCGCATCAAGAGGGCTGACTATTTGGATGTTATTTTGTCTTCAGCTGCTAGTCAATTTTTTAACATAGACATAGAAATTATTTTTTCAAATGCAAAAAATATCTCTGTGGAACTATCAGCAGACAGACCATAAACTGATTCTCCAATCTTTAGATTTACTTTTCGCTTGGAAGTAGCCATCTTAAAAAATGACGTCAAAGTCTGTATCTACCAGCGTCAACCGAACAAATGTGGCGGTCACTTGGGAACTATTTCTTGAAGAGAAATGGTTTCAACCTTCAACCTTTGCGCGGTATGATACAAAAAAGGGGTCCAAGTAGTTCCGAGGAGAACAAAAGGAGAACAGTTTTTTCTTTGTTTTCGCCGGAGGCGGTTGATCAAGAAACGCGGGTGTAAAATAGCAATTATCCGAAGTCGAAACTACCTCGCTCTCTGGAACTGTATTTTTTTATTGTGTTTGTTATATTAAAGTTGTTTATTTATAAAAATGGAGTCAGTTAGGTCTTCAATATTTTTATCAACCACAGAATCGTAACTTACATAATACAAATACTATGGTTGATGTAGTGAGCCAATAAGAGTTGATGTGTCATACAGTTCGTAAGAGATGGCTAAATGCCTCCTTTCTATTAGTTATCGTAATGTCGTAGCCACTGCGACCACGACAATATTCAGCAAGTTGAATATTGTCGTAGTCGCAGTAAAGAGTCGGGAAGCGAGTCCTGATGGGATTGTTTCTATAACAACGGTCGCGGTTGTAGTCGAGATCGCCATCGCAAGGCCAGTGTTAATCCAGCCTTTGTGTTGAATACACCAGTGACGTCATTGGTGAATTTACAAACAGTTTAACAAACATGGTTTACATGACTGGTGAAGAGTGTTGAATTTAAAAACACGTCCATAGCTTAAATGGAATATGTCCACCAGTCCTCTTTAATTGAATGGACTAAGACTATACACATTTCTCATTGATGAGAAACGAAGGAAAAAAACTAACAAGGTAAGTATATAAACTGATAGACTACTATTTGATTGAAGAAAAATTTTTGATTTTTATTCTTAAAGAAAAGAATTCCTGAAAATTATCATAAATCTCGGGTACGATAATTTTCAGAATTATCGTATCCGAGATTTACGATACGATAGATGTCGGATAGACGTATGCTCGTATCTCGTACATATATCCAACCAGAATTCTCGCACATATATTAACCTTAAAGCTTGTTCATGTGTTGAAAAGATTCACCCTTTGAATAGTTCTAAAAAAATCCGCTAGAAGTCATATCGAAGCTTGGCGGATCTGAATTGCTTTTGGAATTACAATAGTTGATGTTATGTTATCGTTGTTTTTTATTTTTCATTCAAGCAAATATCAGTCATGGATAGTGAACGAAGACCTCAATTTGGAAACAGATTTTTAGAAAATCCTGAAGATGTATTTCAACACAATGCTTGGTAAATATAATAGGCTGACAGCTATACAATATACAAAATTAGATATTAAGTTTCCAAACATTATAAAATGTCTATACTTTATTGGGATATATAAAACAATTATTATTTTTAATAATACTGTATTTTTTAATTTTGGATTAAGCTGATCATTTTTTCCCTAATGTTTTCAGGAACAAGAACATCATGGTAGGATTCTAGTTGAGCCATAGCATGCGGATCTATACATTAGAGAATTGAAGATTCGCCGCCCACCGACTGATATATAAAATACGAATCGACAATTCCGTTGTATTAAAGATTCACTCCAAAACTATCTGGGCTATCAAGGTGTTTTTATTAGAATCTATCATATAATCAAAAACTAAGAATGTAATTTCAAGTCGACGGTCGCTTATCATATATCCGCGTGCTATGGCTCAACTAGAATAGCATGATCGAAGGGATATATATTTTAGACTTTACAGATATTTGATTTAAGTCCTATAATATATATCAATAGTATTTTTAAATATACATTATATTATGTACTATTTATGTGAAATGAAATTATTTCCTGGACTAAAAACTAGAACTCTGCCGTTAATCAAATCAATGCTTTACTGTGAATTTTGTAGCCTTTATATTGCCAAAAGAAGCAAGATTGACTGAAAGCACTTCAATTAAAGTTATTTTTGATTATTTATGATTTAATACATCTGTTTATTGTTTTCCTGCTTATGGTGCTGTCTTAAGTGACAGACATAGCTACTTTTGTACTTCTTTGATATTTGATTCACTGTTTTGTACTTTGTCTGGTTTGCATTGTCATAACTCCATTCCATCACTGGTCATTTGTATTTATAAAAACTTTTGCCCCACTATTTCCTATCTTGTATTTTCATTGCTATTAATACCCCTTTGGATTTTTAAACAAATTCCCTCCCATTCACTCTTTCACCTATGGATAGTCCTGATATAAGGGGCTGAAAAAGTTTTTGTGTAATATAACATATTTGTAAATTTACACAATTGAATATTAATTTGTTACCATGTATATTAAATATTCATCTGATAAATATAATCCAGAAGATTAAATGAAAAATTAAAAAGTCATAGACAAAATTAATCTAGTATGGAATGATCATCTTATTTTAAATGATATATATATATATATATACAGTGGATTCTGCTTAATTGGGACAGCCATGTAATTGGGACAAATCTCAAAGAACGAAAACCAAACTAATAAACTAATACAAAATTTAAACGCTTAATTGGGACAACTTTTTGCTTAATTGGGACAGTGGCAGAAAAGAAATTTTCAATTTTTGATATATTTTAGGGATATTTCGAAAGTATGGCTACATATACATGCACTAATCTTTGCCAAGATGTCAAGAAAGGATTTTACACTCAAGTAAAATTGCTTGGCTGAATAAAATTAAAAACCAGCCATTTAATAATACAAGCTATCGTAGACTCGCTGAAATAAACCAAAATCTACCATAGACGCGTCTCCTACAAAAAGAAAATCAACTGCGTAAGGAGTGGGCATTACAAAAAGAAATTCCAGGAACATCCAAAAGAAAGCGTGATGGAAAGGATTCAGAAGTTGAAAAAGCATTAGATCAATGGATTTCTATAGTTAGCGGGCGAGGGGTGAATATCAGCGGCAAGTATTGAAGACGGAGATCGGTAAAAAACTAATAATTAGGTACCTATTTTAATAAATCATTAAAATAGGTACCTAATTATTATTTTTTTACTTATTATTTATTTACCTACAAATTACATATTTTATTTTAGAATTTATCATTACTTTGTTTAATTGGGACAAAATAGCTTGGCCCAACGTGTCCCAATTAAGTTGATCCACTGTATATGTTTTCATCAATATTAATCAATTAAAAGTATAGGAGTGTGTTCCCACTATTTAATACTAAGAGGTCCCATTAGAAAATGAAGAATGAATATTATGCCCAAGATAGATTAATAAATTGAATTGAATAATTATAAAAAATAAATGTAAATATATGTATTATAGAATTAAGTATGTAATGTTTAACTTCAATTCTGATTTGCAATTCTAAATTTTTGCAGATTTACAATTTATATTAGAAAACTTTCTTGTGTCTAATAAAATGAAATCAGTTTGGCTAAAAAGCTCATTGACAACAAAAATAAATTTCATTATATTGAGAAAGAAACAAGTAAAAATGAAAAGGAAAGAATGCTAGTAAATCTCATTTAACTTTTCTATAATCTTTGTTATTATTGAAGAAAAGAAGACAACAATGGAATTGGCAATGATAGCCAGTTGGAATCACTTTTTACCTCAAATGTGGGAAAAAGTCAATGAAAGGGAGGCGATTCAAATAACACTGTGAAGGAGGAGGATAGCAGTTGGCTATAGCTATACATTAGATAAAAAGCTTTAGTAAAATACAAGATTCAAGAGATAAGAATAAAAGGGAAAAAAAAAAGATATAATCATATAAGAGAAAAGGACAGGACAACAAAAACAAGACTAAAAATTCTTCATAAACAGAATAAGTGAAATTAAAAAATTATATATATTATATATATGAAATCATTAAAAATTACTATCTAGGAACAAATTTAGATGAAATGGTAGTGAAGGAGTCTTTAAATGACCAAAAATCTTTGTCAGATACCAGTCAGTGCAATAGACAAGAAAGACAGTATGGAAAAGTAAGAAAATCCATTATTGGACTTTTCTGAAAGAGGACAATCAAATATAATATGATCAATTGAGTTACAATTGCACTTATGATTGATAATTTTAAATATATATGAGTATAGATAGCCTTCTATAATTCCATCAAAGTATTTGCATCATCTTTCCTAACATATATTGCATCTCATAAAACAATTTGTCCAAATGCTGCAAACAATTTAGTATATTAAATGCTTATAGTCTTGCTGATATTTAAGCATAGTTGTCACTTTTTTTGTTATAATTATATACTTCAATCACCCAATAAAATCAATAAAAGTTGTTTAAAAATTTTTACAGCTATAGTTGAGTCTTTAAGCTTCTTTCACACTGCCAATGACAACGACCAAAGACTAACGACAACGATCAAAGACTAAAGACAACAATCAAAAACAAAGACTACTTATATTAACTTATCGCTTAGCTGTTCACATCTGTTCGAAGACGACTATGATAATTTTTATCGAGCATGTGCAAACATTTGTTTTAATAGTCAGCAAATATGGATCCATTTGTGCTAGCATTAATCCTTCGACGAAAAAATTATTAATAAATCCAGATAATCTTTACGAAAAGCATCTTACAGCCAAAGTCTCTCTCGTACGGCCGAAATCAGTTTCCTCCATTTTACTTTATAAAAATGCTTCTTCCTGATTGGTCGAAGTAGAATGACAATGACTAAATCTTGAATTTTGGTCAAGATCAGAACGATTAGCGACACCGACCGTTTCAGGACGATGGCAACTAACAGAAACAAGTGTGAACATATAAGCGACTCTGATGAAGCGACAAAGCCAAGTCTTTGGTCGCTGTCGCTGGCAGTGTGGAAGGAACCTTATTGTCTAACACAGTGTTTGTCAACCTTTTTCATTGAGTGGCACTCTATTGAAAAATAAAAAATTGTGTCACCCTTGACCAGCGGTGGATCTATAATCTGAATGAATAAGGGGGCTAATGGGCCAGATGAATTTTTTGCGAAAACAAATATTACGTGTAATGTTGGGGTGGGGTCTGGGGAGGGGACTTCCTCCCCGGGGAAGAAAAATTTTAAAAATTGACAGTTTGAAGTAGCATTTTAATGCAAAACAAGCGTTTTTACGTGTTCAAAATCAAAATTTAAGTCCATTGAATTTTGTCGAAATACCTACATGTAAAATAATAGTCTCGCTATTGTTTTTTAAATCTAGTTTTAATATCAAATATATAAATTTCCAAGAAAATGCCTAAACTTTGCGACACCCCAATCGTGGTGCCGTGGCACCCTAAGGTGCCGCAGCACCCCGGTTGAAAAACACTGGTCTAACACTTCCAGTAATCTGACACTTTGCAAACCACCTCTCCACCCACATGAAATTTTCATGTCACAACTTGTTGATGTGGAGGAGAGAAAAACTGATGTAAACAAATTGTCACTCGTTATTCGTTCATTGCACAGGCATTATAGTTAGACTAATTTTAAAGTTCAATACACTATTTACTGAAAAAATAATGCATTTTAACTGTATCAGTATTTATTATTTATGTTTACATAATGTCACAAATTGGAAAAAAGATAACACAAGATATTGACTATGGTCGAAAAGACAGAAATAATTAAGAAACCGGACTTGGAAGAAAAGTTTAGTGATTTGGCTTCATTTTACAGTATTGGATGAGCACCACTTATGGCATTAAAAAAAGTAGGGATAAAATTAAAGGGTTTTGTGAAATTGAACAGCAAAAGCATTGACAGGAGATAGGTTTAATAAACTGAGCATATTTGTTTGCATAGTTCCATTTTTTTCATTGAACATCCAATAATCCAACAAATCTCTGAAATCTTGCAAGCCCTGGTCCCATATGTGTCAGATTAGATAGACTCTGCTATATAGAACACTTTATAAAACAATGATTACACATTATTCCAGATGTATAAATCTCTAATATTTTTTCATATGTTTGTAAATTTGAACAATGATGGTATTTTGTTGTTCTATTGGAATATGCTAAATCTAATCAATAATAATTTAAATAAATTGTTTTATATCTATTATTTTTATTAAAATAATAAACAATAAAATCTGTAATTATAAATATTTAGTAAATAGAATTAAAAATATCAATATGAACTTCTAGAAAATTGGATTTCTTCATTCTGCTAAATTATTGGCAAAAATAAGCCAATAATTTAGCAAAATGAACATTTTTTAGAATTACATAAATTTATGACAATGTTTTATAAAAATTTGAAAATTTTTAACTAATAAATAACACTACAATGATTGATAGTTTATTGCCTTATTATACTTAAATTCGATGAATACTTGGTACTTACTGGTTTTGAAATTCAGTCACATCGCAAAGAATAGATTAAATTGGTAATATCTGTCATAAACTATTGTATTATAGTATACATAATTATATTTATATTAATACTTTTGAAATGCTTAACATGAATAGGTAAAATGGTGGTGAATTTCTGATATCCAGGAACCAATTAAAAATTTTTACATTAGAATTAATGGGAAACGAAACACTAAAACAATATATTGCTTAAAGAGTTCAAAGTTCAAATTAGTAACAAATCAATCAGCACTATATAGTAGTAACTTAATGCATATAGTGGTAATTGATCTTTCTAACTTGAAATAGGAAATGAGTTTCTGATTTATAAATCATTTAATGAACAGTTTTTATAATTGCAGTAACTTTCATAAACTGAGGAATGCTTATATTTTGTTTTATAAATGCTAATTTGATAAACTTCTTTATTCTAATTGATTAAATAATTTAAATTAAATGATATTCAAAGGAATAAAAATTAATTTTGTAGGGAAAAAACAAAGTAAAAATATGTCGTCCATCAGGATTTTATTAAATGATGATCATTCTAAGCAATAAAGATAAGAACTAGAATATTATAAAAAAAAAGATTATTTATTTAAATTGGGCTTTATTTTTGGTCAAATATCAGATTAAATTGGATGTAATTGTTTCATAATTTTGTGTCATAATTTATTTCATAACAAAATAATGATTATGCAGTATATTTCTTGAATATATTAATATTTTAAATTTTGTATTTAATATTAAATGATAATGCTTTTTAATGTAATATTAATATTTGTTAAATTAGTAGTCTGATTTCTTCTAGCATATTGTACTAAATTATCATTCTAATTATTGATATTTTTACACTCTAAAATTTTGGAAAAGTGTATTTAAAAGTATTTATTCTTAAGAGATTGTATAAAAATATTTATTTATTAAACATTTTGAGTTTTGAATAGTAATTTTTTTAATATGATAGCAAAATAAATATTTTTATTTAGGGATAATGTACAATGGGATGAAATTCAGGAAAAAGAAGCAGAAGAAAAAGTATTAAGAAATTCTACAGTATGTATTTCTAAAGAAATGCAAGGTATTAAATAATTTTAATCTTAGAATAATATCAATAATCGTTTTTTCATTGATAATATCAATATGATAATTTTTTAATGTATAAATATTACCAATACAGATAGGCTTGATTAGTGCGAATTCGAATAATGCGATACTCAATTAGTGCGACTTATAAAAATGATACCATTTTTCACTTAGTGTGAGCAAATATTCGATTAAAGCAAGTTGTAAGCATAGACCAGCACTTTCTCTATGCAGCTGATGAGGGGCAGTCCAACCCGAAAGCGCTCCTGCACTTTAATTTATTTAAGGTCCTAAAGCTAGTTTAGATTTTGTTATAAACTAGTCTTACTAACAAAGGTCCGTCCCCTTTTATGATGTCTTTATTTAAAATAAAACTTGTGAAAAACTTTGTTTTTGTTATCTTTTGCTGTCATATTCTGCTAGTAAACAAATAAAAAACTTGTTAAAAATTTCTCATTGGTTCATTAACTTAGCTAACTAGTTTCTATCTGTCACTAATTTACTGATTCAATAAAGTTGCAATGCTTAATTGCAAATCGGAACTAATTATTTACTAATTCAATAAAGCTGCAATGCTTAATCACAAATCGTACTATCCACTCAATTCTCGACCCAGAATTGGCGGCCAGGGGCGCTCAACTTCCGCTTTCGATTTGCTATTTTGGTTTTGATTTGGTGGTTGGTTTGATGATGGTATGAGATGCAATTCCTGGTAAGTTATTAATTTAGATGATGAACAACAATGTAAAATATGAAAATAAATATTTCTTAAACAGTTAGTATTGTGGTTATTCATCGTGAGATTGGCTAATGGCCGGAATCTCACAAAGCAAGAACCAATTATCATATTTTACATATAGTTAATACTTCGATTAGTGCAAGAAATTCGTGGGACTCATTATTTGCACTAATCGAGGCCTACCTGTAAAATATATCTCAAATGAAATAAATAAAGTAAATATACAATAAATTATCATACAATACTTACTTATTTAATTTATTATTCCTCACAATGAGTGTCATCAATCTTCCAACTAAAAAATTTGTTTTTTAAATAATGTGATTAAACTTTTTTTTCTAAATTTATAGAATGCACATGAAAATTTTGAATTGTATTAAAATTGCAATTATTAGAATGCTATTTTATTCATGTTCACTTATGTTTTTTTCTAAAATTTTGAATTTATAGAATGCACATGAAAATTTGAAATTGTATTAAAATTGCAATTATTAGAATGCTATTTTATTCATGTTCACTTATGTTTTTCTTGTTTTATTATGGTAATTGGTAACTGAAGAAGGCTCAAGGAGAGCCAAAAATGTTTTTACAAACTTATTAATAAAATGTAATTGTTAATTGAAGTTGAATCCTGCTTTAGTGCTATTATTTTAAGTTAAAACTATGATTATACAGTTAAAAAGAATTTATAAAATTTGAACTCTTCCTCACAATGAAAGCCTATTGAGGCCTAATTCAGTGACATCATGTACATTTCACTATCTTTTAGGAAATCTTATAAAATTTCATCAATACTTGGTTTTTGATAATTGTAGATCAAAGGCCAAATTAAGATTTAAAAAATATTGTTCACATCTGCATAAAATTCTGTATTGATTGACACCATTAATTGTCTTCCTAGCCAAGAAAGAGAAATAAAAAATTATATGTTAGTGAGAATATTTACACCTTGCCATTTATCAGAAATTTTTGAAACTTCTTTGTTAACTGCTTTTAATTACAGGGAAATCAAAGATATAATTTAAAAATGAACACTATTATGCACAACTACACAAAATCCTGCATCAGTTAATACCTGAACCATCTTTGGCCAAGTAATAAGTTTTAGGATACTAAGTCAAATCTGTAGCATATTAATACTGTACATAGATACCAGTATTATTTTTTTCGTGAATATTTTATTTATTTAATGAAATTGGATATTTTAATATTAAAAGTTTGAACAAAAATCAGGAATCAGAATCAAAAACATAGAATAAAATAATCAATTAGTTAAATAAAATAAAATCTGAACTAGCTTATAGGACCTTAAATAAAATTAAAATGCAGCAGCACTCCTGCATTTTAATTTTATTTAAGGTCCTATAAGCTAGTTCAGATTTTATTTTATTTAATTTGGGACCTAGTTGTCAATTTGATCAATTAGTTAAAATAATCGCTCTCTTTATCCACAAGTTTTACAAAAATAATTGTAAAACTATAAAATAATTTAATAAATGCATTTATATAAAATAATTTTTAAAATATAATTGAAAATGAATATTGAATATTAATATATCTTATTATTGGTATTTATGACTTTTTTTTAATTCAAACAGTAATGCTGATATTTTATTAACAATTCAGATGTATTAGCTCTAATTTATCTTTTTATAGCTTTAAATTTTTGAATTTCAAAGATAAATTGAACAATTTTGATGATAGTTTTTCATCAGTCTATATATATGGTGTGATTTTGACTAGCTGATATTGACATCAAAAAAGGTTTATTTTTTAAAATATTTTTTTTCTGTCTAATGTCAGCATTCAGAAATATAAAGTGATCAGCAAAAAAATTTTGAAGTAATGGACATAAATAAAATAAACAGATATGTAGATTTAAATCTATGATTTTATTTGTTTTGCTTTCATCTCATTCTTATATATGTTACCTTCAAAACCCGAAATTAGTTAAAACTCGATTTGCCTAGTTGAAACTAGTTGGAACAACGCCCGTTAATGAATACTAGTATTAACTACTCAATACTAGAATTCACTAAATTTGTTAGAAACTACTGGTTTTCATAAAAACTTCTCTAGTTAAAACTCTTTATGACTAGTGGAAACTAATAATACCTAAAATTTCTTTTGCAAGGATAAGCCTGATATCTTCCAAATTGTGCAATCATGCGTTACAGGGAAAAATAAAAGCATAGTAATTGAAATCTACAAAATAAATATATTTATGAACATTGTAACTGAAATTTACAGAAGAAATATAATATATTTATGATATACATTATTTGTTTCTGCATGGAAAACTGTTATGACATTTAGAGTTGCAGAGAATTCCCTTCTTCTTGCACAAGCATCTTTTCAAAATGCAATTTTTCTTGCAAACACAACATGTGGACCCTTGTGGTGCTCATTAAAACCTTTAAAACCTTGTGGTGCTATCGCTGCTTTCCTAGCTGCTGTCCTCAGAGAAATATCTGTATCTGGTATCTCTTTGGGCATCAGGAACTTCTCCTAACAAACATCAAATTCCAACCTACAAAAGATATTTTTTCATAATCATATTTTCGGTTCTCTGTAAATAGTAACAAATACATAAAAGATACAAAACCTATCTGCAATATAATTTATCCACCTTTCCAGTTGTTAGTTCCGATCTTGTGCAGATTTTCATTTGTGTAGCACAACTCCAATGATATTTCAAAAATCTGCCTTTGCTCTATCCATATCTACGATTGGGCTTATGACATTATCTCTTATTTCAACAGGGGATGGCTGACATCAGAGATACATTTTGTTTTCTTAGCCAAACTCAACTAGGACCAGCCTCTTGTTCTTCTTCAGCAGGGGTCTCAGCTTCATTCAGTCGTGCATTCATCTTCTCAATGACTTTCTGGAATTCATCCTCAATGAGAATATCTGATGGCAATGCTAAAATTGCGAGTCCTACTCTTGGGTCTATCCTGAACATGACTCAATAGGGCAACTGTTTTATTCCAGAATGAAAAGCTCGGTTTTTCATAAACTGAATAAATCAAAGACTTTTAACTAACTGCTTTTAACTAGTAAAAACTGTAAATAATTGCAAACAAAGCAATTTTTCTGTCAATTCCAGTTTTCCCTAAAATGTCTTAGTGAATTCTAGTATTGATTAGTTAATACTAGTATTCACGAACGGGATTTGTTCCAGCTCATTTCAACTAGGCAAATTAGGTTTTAAATAATTTCAGGTTTTGACAGTAACATATATTACACTAAAAACAAATTGAGAATTTCACAGGAAAAAACATTGTGATATTTGCATTTACACCAATATAGCTAAATGATATTTTAGCTAATAAAAGTAATATTTGTAACATAATATATTTATTGTAAATTTAAAATTATATATTGCTTTTATATTAATTGAAAATAAAAAATAAATTTTACTTGCTTTATTATTTTATTAATTAATTATTTATGTCATTTTTTCAGAAAAATATGAAAAAGATGCAAATAGTTATTGGAATAAATTTTATAACGTTCATCATAATCGATTCTTTAAGGATCGCCATTGGTTATTTACAGAATTTCCTGAACTTTTATCTCAAAATAAACAAAATAAATATCCTTGTTTAGAACAGAGAATTTTATCAAAGGATCATTTATCATCACAACAATTCCAAGATGCTTGTTCCAATTTAGAAAGTACTCAAGAAAATATTGACAAGAAAATAATTTTAGAAGTAAGTAAATATTATTATTAAATCATTGTTATTATTCATTTAATCATATATTTTGATTAAACAATTTGTTAAAAAAAATTCTAATTTTTAACTTTATGACAATATTGAATAATTTCAACTGTTTACCCATTTTTGTTATATTGGAAAATAGTGAATGATAGTATTTATAACTCTGAATAATATTATGATTGTGTTTTAATATTAAAAAAAAAGATGATAATTCTTTAATAATAATTAGAGAAATAATAATAATAATTATTATTATTATTATTAATTAT
>AYEL01039152.1:0-13645 GCA_000484575.1 Olivierus martensii
GTGGGTCTCCATCAGGGCTCGGCACTGAGCCCTTATCTGTTCAACACAGTGATAGATGTCCTATCAGAAAAGGTCAGGGAAGAAGCACCTTGGAACATGCTATATGCAGATGATGTAGTTTTATGCGCAAGATCTAGAGCAGAGGTCGAAGAAAAGCTGGAGAATTGGAGGAAAGCTTTAGAAGACAGAGGACTGAAAATCAGCAGAAGCAAGACAGAATATTTGGCCTGCAACATAGGGACCCAGGAAAATGAGGAGCTGAAGCTAATGGAAACAACAGTTAGGAAAACAGACCACTTCAGATACCTTGGTTCGATTGTGGATGAATTGAGCGAGACAGGTAGAGAAGTGAATAACAGAATACAGGCAGGTTGGAAAAATTGGAAAGAAGTCTCTGGAGTCCTATGTGATAAGAAGATCCCTGTGCGTCTAAAGGGCAAAGTATACAGGACAGTGGTGAGACCAGCAATGCTGTATGGAACGGAAGCACTCCCCCTTAAGAAATCCAATTTACAAAGGATGAAGGTGGCAGAAATGAGAATGTTAAGATGGATGTGCGGAGTGACACGAGCAGACAGGATTAGAAATGAACACATCCAAGGGACAGTGAGGGTTACGGATATTGCAAGTAAAATCCAAGAAAGTAGATTAAGATGGTTTGGCCAGATAATGAGAAGAGATGAGGACTATACGGGCCAAAGACTTATGAACATGAAAGTTGAAGGAAGGAAGAAAAGAGGACTACCCAAGAGAAGGTGGCAAGATAACGTGGATGACGATCTGAGATCAAAGGGTCTCAGAAGGGAATGGACAAAGGACAGAATGCAATGGAGAAAGCTCATCAAAAACAGCGACCCCATATAGAAATGGGAAGAAGCTTGATGATGATGATGATGAATCAATCACAGAACTTATCAATTATATCACCATCATAAGCAGATCATAAGTACAAACGGTTGTAAGTTGACAACTACCAGTAAATGGTCACCATCAACCATATAATCCAGTGGTTCAGTGAGAAACATGGGGATATAATCATCAAAACATCAAAATGATAGCCTTAACACGAATTTTGGCATGCGGATCCGTGATGCAGAGGTCCAGGATTAGAAATTGACTCAAAATATAATCATAACAACAAGAAATATTTATTTAAAACAAGCATATATAAATTGAAGTGAGTGGTTAACAATAATATATATATTCAGCTATACATATATATATTTAAATACAAACTTAACTTTATAATAAGCCTAACTATTAATTTTACGATACCCGACTGAGTGTTATTACAATCGCACAAGAGAGTGAGTTCTGCTGAGACCTTCCTATCTGAGAGAGAGACCTTTAGACTTAATTACTAATTCCTTTTGCCGTAATCCATACTGAAAATACTACTGTCCATTATCCACAAGTCCATCTGAAATCATCACAAATGTTGCTCCATTGAACACAAGTGTTCGTCTTCATCGATTGTCGATTGTCTCCGTCAGCTGCCATGCCAATGGCATGAATTTTCTATAAAATATAGAATATAAAATACATAATGTAAGGAATATAGAAATTTTCTATTCCTATATTCCTTACATTTTGTTGACTTTGTTCACTTCTCAAAATATTAACTTCTTTCGGTCTAATTTGACTAATCTTTGAATCTCCTCTCTCCTTTGACACGGAACTCGTTATTTTTATTCGCTTCTCAGACAAGGAAGTTTCCACACTTCTTGAAGGAGGAATTAGCGTTCCCCGTTTGAAGATCCTTGTTTGTTAGTAATTAATTTTTATTAATTACTATTTTTTTTCAAAATTTTACATTTAATTTTTTATTTAAATTTTAACATAATCATTTCCACAAAATAAGTGAGTCCATCTGAGTTCTCCAGGATCTCACAGTTTTTAATTGGTGTTCTCCGGAACACTGATGTTCCGCGATATTATGAAAGAGATGCCTACTTAAATGTCCGTAGCGTACTGCAAAATACATATTTTATAATATAGACATGATTCAACTTGTATTTTTGAATAAATTACTAAGCAGACTACCTTTAGTAGGTAACTACTATAGTACCAATGAACAATTAGTTACCTACTTTAGTAGGTAACTAATTGTTCATTGCATTTGGTTTGGCAAAGTTCATTTTTGATATGATTTGTTTGTGTGTTTTGTATAGGTACATTATAATCAGGGCCAGCTCAACATACAATCAAGTGGAGTGCCAGCACATTTTATTCTTATTATTACTGTAATAAGGCAATTAATTTTATATATACAGTAAACCCTTGCCGAGCATGGATTTGCAGAATGCAAGTTTGCACATATGCATTATCTTAATTGTTTCCATTTAATTTGTCCAATGCTAGAATTTCATTCATACAGAGTATGCTGATGCATGCAAGGGTATCTGGCAACCTTGCTTGGCTAGCTGAGTGACTCAGGTTGAATTGCGATTATTTCACTCACGTTAGCAGAGCTGTAATCACTTATTTATCAGTGTTTATCCTCTTCTCCTTTTGCATTTGTATTTCTTTTAATTTCAAAAATTCAATATGACATCTAAGAGGAAGAATAACATGATAAAGTAGCAAAAAGACTAGGTTTGACATTATCTCAGAAAATTGAAATTTTAGATAAGTTGAAAAATGATACACGTGTTTCATCGGTTGCAAGAGAACTAGCTATAAACAAATGAAGCATAAGAACATTTTATAAGAGGCATTGAAAAATTCTGCATTCCTTACTGCAAAACTTTTAAAGAGTTGCGTCAGTCATTGTCCCAAGCAAAAATCACCAGCTTTTTAAAAAAATAATTGTATCGTGTACCTACTTATTAAGCAGTAATAAAAATCCTTTCAATTAACATTTCTTTCATTTTCCCTTTTAATTACAATAATATTTAGGTTTGTTTAAATTATACATGCTTTCTTACTTTGAACTATATCTAACACATTTTTTCCCATAGAAAGTTAGCTTTATGGGAATGCAATTTTGGCATGCACACAATGCAAGAGTGACATAACCCCAGGGAGCAAGGGTTTACTGAGTGACATAATCCCTTGCTGAAGGGATTATGTCACTCTGTAATTTAGGATGAGCGGACTGGGCGAGGATTCAATGCAACAGTTTAATAAACAGTAACAATGAGAATGCAATATTGCAAATGGTATAATTAATGGTAATAAAGATAAATAGGTTCAAATTATTTATTTCACACAATATTTGATATGGAATAAATCAAAAGACCGCAGAAAAACAATAAGAAAAATAATAAAATACCATTTAACTCTAAAAGAGTTAATTACAGTTTTTAAAAATATTAATTAATGTTTTTTTTTTAACTGTTATTTAATATGTAATGTATAATTTTTAATAAAATATATGTTCATGCATATTTTTGTTGTGTTTTATGATCTTTGTTGTTTGTATTTTTGTTGTTTGTTTTGTAAATCTAGAATAAAAATATGATATTAGCTCAAATATAAAATGAAATCTTTTATATACTGTATTGCAATATGATTCCAATATACAGAAAATCCTTGATTTATGAAGCTCAAATTACATAGTTTCAAAATTATGAAATTTATACCATTGTTACTGTTACACAAATTTATGCAAATTTTTACACATTTCTAGAAGCTTCTGTAAATAGAACAAAAGGGACCACCTGAGAATGTCTCCCTTTGCCATTGAGAAGTGGGTAGAAACTTCCAGAAACTGACCTGCAATTTTACCTGAAATTACGAAGTTTTGAATTATGAACTAATACAGTGTCTACCAAACTGTGATCCGCGAAGATTTAAAAATATTTAATATAGTGCGTTTCTCGGTCATAAAATTCAGTCAATCTGTGAATCTACATGATAATAAAAATCACAAAATAGCAGGATATAAATCTGATATTAACAGAAAAAGAAAATTTAACAGACTTGAGAAATGATCCTGTGTACAAAGCTTCACATTCTGTGTTAGAATTGTCAGCATTTTGAATTTCACTCTGGAATCAATATCCTCGATTAGCTACTACAGCCATTAAATCCTTGTTGCCGTTTGGATCGTCGTATCTTTGCGAATTAAGTTTCCAGCTCTTATAGAAATTAAAAAAAAATGGGAATGATTACTAATGATAAACAAGGAATTACATATATGTTTATCTAATTTAGAGCCACATCTTGATATAATTATTTCTCAAAATCAATTGCATCCTTCTCATTAATAAAATTATTATTTATATTACCTACTGATGTAATTTTGGTAAAACAATATTACTTTATTATTGTTTCCTATATTAATAATAATAAAAATAATATTTTGATTCATATTAATAAAATAAATTTTTTTCAGATTTTTATTTGGTATACTGCGAAACAAATTTTACTACTTCAGTGTGCCGTGAAGTAAAAAAGTTTGGCAGACACTAAACTAATATGATGGAAGCTAATCCTGGTGTAAATTGAGAGTTACTTGTATAACATTACGCCAGTATATAATTTACAGTAAAATTTCTATTTGACTGCTATATTTGAAATTTCTATATATTAAAAAATGCAATTATTGTGATTCAGACTTATAATGGTGATTTTATTACTATTTTAAACAAATTACTATAAAATATATTTTCCTAACTGATAATTTTTCTTTATAGATAATATGCTGCATAAAATTTATATTATTTATTAAATGTCAAATAATGTATTAGTAGTTTGGTTATCTATAATTTTCCTTTATGTTAAGCACAATCTTATCTTTTTATATAATTGTGATATAAAGAACAATACTCTGAACATAAATGATGGATCACTCTTTGCTGTGTTTGATTAGCAATAAATGTATTTTATTGTGAAAACAGCTAATATCCAACTTTACAAGTTAACGTGATATAAAGAACAATACTCTGAGCCCAAAATGATGGATCACTCTTTGCTGTATTTGATTAGCAATAAATGTATTTTATTGTGAAAACAGCTAATATCCAACTTTACAAGTTAATTTGTTCCTGGAGTATGCTCATAAAGTAAGAACTCATAAACAAAGAATTAATTTACTATAAACAATGTTAAAAACAGGTGTTCATTTCTTAGCAATGAAATTTGATCATAATTAAATTAAGTTCAATAAAACCAATGGTTTCTGATTAGACAATGATTTATTTATCAAAAGAAGGGAAAGCATGATTTTTAAAATCAAGCAAATTATAAAAATAAAGAAATTATTTATGTCATAAATATTAACATACTGACAACCAGTATTGTATAGCATACAGAAAATTGGAAATTACATTTTGCCAAATCCTATATGTCATATAGATTTGTTTAAACTATATTGATTGAGTTTCCTATGCAATTTTCACATTGGTCTATCTATTCTTGTGGCACTGGATATCTATACTATAGCTCACATATGGGCAACTCCTAGCCCACGGGCCGGATCCGGTCCTGATCCATTTCAGTGATCGGATTCATGATAGGAGAAAACATGGTGTGTTCTACTATAGTCTTTTCAACTAAGGAAGAACTTTCATGGCCGAATTCAATGATCAACGCATCTTTTCAGTTAGGGTTAACTATAGTCGATACAATGTAAAATGGATTGCAATAGAGAATTTATTACCATTTTCAATTTGAAAAACATAGTAATCAGATTAAAATATTTTTATCTTTATAACTAATTTTAGCAACTTGTTTTAATTCATTTAATATTAGTTTATTTTATTTAATAATTGGTCCAGCTCTTGATTCGAAGACAGAATGATAATTTGGCCCCCAAACTAGGAAAGGTTTCCAATGCCTGCTATATAGATTAATATCATTAATCTATATAGATTAATCTGGTCTATATATCTGATATCTGATCTAATCTGATCTATATATCTGATATCTGATCTAATTTGATCTATATATCTAATTCTTATTAGATATATAATGATTAATCTATACTATAGATTAGTCCTCTAATATCAAAAATTCAACTTTTTATAATTTTTTAAGGAATAGAAAAATTTTGAATATACAGAAAGGATTGAAGATTTCATTTAATCCGCATTTAATGAATATGAATTTATTATATATAATTCAGTACATTCTGAGTTAAAAATGATTACTTGCAATTATAATATAAAACCAGAAATCTAAAAATTTTATATCATTACAGAATTTTTCACATTTTACTGTTATTACATAAATGCTAATTATTGCTTTTTTAAAAATTAATTACAGATTTATGAAATATAGTACAGTGGGTCCTCTTTAATGTTGGGATTAGGTTTCTGAAAATTACAACATTAACTGAAACAATGATAACCAAAACCAGAAAAACCTACATGCCTAGTGCTATAAGTCAGGGTTACATACTAAGAATGCTTTCTTTTTGGCCCTAAAATTGATACTGTTTAGTAATTTTCTTCATCTAGTCATTACTATTTGTTCAATAATGGAATCAGACAAATAAAAAGTACAATTTAAAGTTTCAATTGGAAAATGTTACATAGCAGTTGTATCTTAGAATTTACAGGAAAGAAAATTATTTTCTAAAAAAAAAAGCCACCTTAGGATTCACAGATATGATATCCATTAGTTTTTCTTAAAGTCAATTCTATCATTCACTAATACCAGTGCCATTCCTATCATATATTGATTATACACAACAAGGTCAGCTGGACCGTAGATGAAGAGGATAGACAAGCTAGATTTGGATTCTCAAATTTTTTTTGAGACGAGTTTTGATCCTGGTCTTCTGGTTCAAACATTCCAGTGCTTTCATGCAGTGAATCTGACTGAATGACTTATTGCACTATAATTTAATATCATGTTCTTTAAATAATATTGTGAACTTGAATTAACACTCATATAAAATATAATTGCTCAGTTTTCTACAACAGATTATAAGTTTCCAACAGATTTTCTGTCTATTATGCAGGAAACATAAGAAAATAGGACTTTACATTCCATTGCCTTAAAATCTTTAATATTTTAATTAATTAAAACATTAAAGATTTAAGGTAATGGTTCATGGCATAATAGCTTTTTTTGGTTCATGGCATAATAGCTAAATAACATTAATGGCCAGTTCCACCATTGCAATGTAATTTTTACAACGGTGTCACTGAGTGGTGTTAGGGAAATTCTGTTCCACCAATCATTGTTAAGCCTAATAGTGATGTCAATATGTAACAGTGGTTTCAACCACTGTTAAGACTGATGTCAGAGTATTCAAACACAGCAAAACGTACTTTAGTCCAATATATCTGGTCAATTATGCTAATAATAATAAAAAGAATTACAAAAACAAAACAAATTTGAATATCTGAATTTAATAATAGTGAATTTTATTTGCTTATCAAATTATAATTACACAAGTGAAGTGATTAAAACATTTTGAAATAAGTCGTTAATACTATATGTATGAATATTATCTTCATAACAGGCTTCTTAAAAATAGTATAGATTATAGATTATATGAATTAATTTTTTAAAAGAACTGTGCATTTTCCAAGATATACAGTTATTTTTGAGATAAATCTTTACTAATGAATTGCACATTTTCATTTTCAACAAATATTCGGGAAAATATTTATAATAAATATAGCAATCTCACCTTTAGTAACAAAATTCACCATCTAAAAATATTTTGAATTATCAGACTAACGATGTTGTTTACTTTCAACAGTAGCCATTTTGGCTTGTCACGTGTTGTTATAGCATCATTTCTTACCATGTGCTTTAATTTGACCAATAGACATTTTACCAGGAACATGAATAACAATCATAATGTCAGCTCTTTGCTGTCAGTAAACATCGCTAACAAAAGTCTTGGTGGAACGATCTGTTGTTACTGATCATTGTAAAGCTACATTTAGACGGTGCAACTTTTTATGCAACAAGATGCATACAACTAGGTGCACAAGAAGGCATGCAAGGGCGCATGCCTCAAAATGTGTTGCAAGACTAGGCGCAAGAAGGCGCATGTGTTCCCCATCCTAGTTGGGTTACACGTGCAACTAGTCTCGCAACATCTTGTTGTTTTAATTATTTTAAACTTTTTTCTCATATTTTTCTTTGATTTATGGATTGGGGTGTAGAGAAAACACTTCAATTTATTGAAGATTATCGTTGTGAAGTTGTTTTATGGCAACCTTCCCACAAATTATATAAAAACTAGGAAGCACGACGCGATGCTATTCACGAATTAGGTAAGAAATATCAAATGGATACGAAATCTATTTTAAATAAAATTAAAGGCAATGAGAAAATTCCATTTATCGTTGAAATCTTTCACAACAACCAGCCATTCTTCTTTATTAGATGGAAGCTGAAACAAAACAAAAAAAACTGTTTTGTTTCTGAATAAAATACAGTAATTATTCAGGACACAAGAGTGCAAACAACTTCTTTCAATTATAAAAAAAAACTAAATGACTATACGTAATGCACAGAACAAAGAGCCTAATAGCACACATCCGGTGCTGACCAGTGGACCCATGCTGGAGATAAATTTTCTCAAAGTCGGGGTTAATAGACCACCCAGGGGAGCGAGGAGTGGTGTCATCACCTGCAGAAATTGCGTCACATTCAACAGAAGTTATTTTTTCTGGAAAAATATAATTTATTTAGTTAATATAATAATTTTTAAGATCAAAATTATTCCCTCTATTATTTAATTATTATTATTATTAGCGCATCAATCGAAATATTTTTGAATCCAACACTTCCTTTTTCTTCTTTTCCTTCTGTCATTTGAAATGATAACAGTAGCTGCCGCGCTAAAGCGGCAGCATACAACTCCCTTTGTGTTGGCATTGTCTGCAATATGTCTTCCATGTGTGAACACGAAGGGGCAAGCTGCATGCCTCATGCGGTTGCTGCACTTTGAGGCATGCGTCATTCTGCATACTATGTTGCATGCAAAAAATCACTGTCTAAACATAGCTTTACATTGACAATGTCGTTTACTGACTGTATTATATGAGGTTGGTGGAACCAACCCTAATTGTCACTGTATAGTCTTTTCTGTTTCATTATATGATATAAATCCTCTTGATTTTTATAAAAGAAAAACATCTTTATCAGCTACAAAGTAGCCAGAATGGTTTATATGAAATAATAAAGATATTAAAAAATTTATAAAACATTGGTCCAAGCTGGTGACCTAAATCCACAATCCACTGCATTCCATTGGTCACCAATACATTAAAGAATTTTTCTTCTCTATTATTATTGACAAATAGGTATATGAACCTTTATAAACATAAAGGTTCATATACTTAAACATAATCTGGAAATGAAAGTTATTTACATAATTATTTAGGTAAAAATCTTTGGTCAATTATTTTTGTATATCAGGGAATTTCTGTATTTCATATAACAATATATTTACACATCAAACAAATTACTCCTATATTGTTCTATCAAAAACAGACAATTATATATCATACTAAAATCAAACAAAGCAAAAAAAATGTAAATCTGATTCAGAAAATATTTGTAAGAAATTCCAATATTAAACCTCATACTATGCAAATGAATAGGACAGGATATAATTATAAATGAATTATTTCTCTTAATCATTCTTCAATAATAATGTAAATTTTATCAATCATTCTTTTTCAAAATTCAAGTAAATTTCCACTCCAAGTAAATATTTGGATTTTTTTATCCAAGTAAATTCCTCTCAATTATTCTCCAATATTTCTGATAAATAGCCAAGAAAGACAATTTTACATCACTTCTATTATATTAAGTTTATCTATTGAATGCCTTTATAAAAAATAATCCTTTATCAAGTTCCAATATAAAATTAAACAATACTGAATTTTCAATTCTTTCAACATTAATATTTTAGACAAGTTCCATACATTAAATTAATAATTCATTTTCAATTCAAATCAATATTTCTCTCAATTATAGAAGATGGTCTAAATAGTTCTTTGACTTTTGATATTTTAAATGCCATAGAACATGTATTATATATTTTTTTATACTTTACAAATCAATCTTATAAAATAAAGGTCTTCTAATATCCATATAACATCTTTAAAGACAATTTATATATCACTAACAGTTATACAACAATAACTGAGCAATTTAAAACAGACACAATGTATCACTTCTCAAGATAATTATAGGATAAACATAGCAAATCTTAAGTATTCTTTCTTTAGACATAGTCTTGCTACTGTGTTATAATAGTCTTTCTTTCTTAATTACATAATTCATACAAAGAAATATTTTATATATTTTATTGTACATATATATTTATCATGTTTATACATTTTAGTCTTATTTATATATTTTTATTTGATCTATGGTTTATTTTTGCCTTATAATTTGCATTTTTCAAGACACATTATTTATAATTAAATTCTTTGGGCATTGGGTACATATGTAAGATGATTATGTAGTAAGTGGTTTAAAAGATCATCTATTAACCCAATAATATGTTATACAAGTAATAACTATAATTATAATATTCTATAGACTCATCTGATAAGCTATTAGAAAATGTGTATGAAGTAAAACCATTGCCAAAGGAGATTGTTTTATATATGATTTCAAAAATTTGTACCTCTCGATTACTGAACTAGCTTTGATACAACTATATAGCAGGGTTGCAGAGTCAGAGTCGGAGGTTTTTGGGTGGAGTCGGAGTTGGAATTTTAAACTGCCCAAAGTGAGGAATCGGAGTCGGATTTTTTTTAAAAGGTGGAGTCAGAGTCAGATCATTTGCCATCCAATTCTGCAACCTTGTTATATAGGCCAATGTTTTCCAAACTGTGAGGCACGCCACACTTGGTGGCACCAGTCTATTGCAAGGAGGCACACAAAAATTAACAAAAACATCATTTTTGAGTCAAACAAACAAAAAATAAATTCAAATTGATGTCGGAAAAAAATGAATCAGCAAAAGGGTTATAAATACAGAGTGTCTATAATTAAAGTTCTCCTATTCAGAGCTGCCTACAGGCCGTTACCATTCAACAGAAAATAATGAAACTTCAAAGTTTCATAATTTTCTGATGAATGGTAACGGCTGTAGGCAGCTCTGAATAGGAGAACTTTAATTATTAGACACTCTGTATTTATAACCCTTTTGCTGATTCATTTTTTTTTCTGATGAACCCCTTGTAAAGGGATGGGAAAGACATTCAGTGAAATAAATTTAGTTCCAAATATCACCATTAGAGGGCATATTTCTACTTTATTAATAAATTACACATTTAGCTATATTATTGATTTGTAATATTAGAGCAAATCCTGTTTGACACAATGGCTACCCTTGTCAGCTACCCTCTGATATCTCAAAATGGCATGTTCAACAGTTGGGCAAATGAATGCCTCAAAATATTGAGCATGTGGCACAAAATGCTGTCTATAAGATCAGCTAAGATTTTTGCATTGTTATGGCTGACCAGATCTTTCAAATAACCCCACAGCCAAAAATCTCATGGATTTAGGTCTGGGGATTGGGCAGGCCAGACAATATTAAATAAAAATGTCTTTAGAGAACATCTTTAACACAACCAGCAATGTGTGGAGGAGCTCCATCTGGTTAAAGACTGTTCATCCAAGGCATTAACATGCTTGCAGAACTGGAACAATTGAGTTATTTAACAGCAATGCATATTGCTGCTTGATGATAGAACATGTTAATGGACCTGATGGAGTTAACTCTTCAAATAAGTTCAGTACCAGAATAAATGTTACCGAAAATTCACACCATACATATGGACAATCTTTATGTAGATGGAGCTTCTCCACACATTGCAGGTTATGTTAAAAGATGTTTTCAAAAGACATATTACAGAACAAAGCATCATAAGCCACCACTTCCACAATGTCTGGCCTGCCCGACTGTTACATTTGAGATATGCAATGGAACATATAGGATTGAGTGGGGATTTTCTGAATCTCAAATTCGGTAGTTGTGAGTATTCACTGAATGTCCAAATGAAAATGCACTTCATTTGACCAGAGAACATTCCAAGGCCATTCAGAATCAACCTCACAGCAAGCAAGAAATTATAGTGAGAACATTAGTCATGTGTCAAAATTATGTGGAAACAACTACTGAACAAGGTGAAAGTTTGTACAATACCATAGGATATTCCAGAGGATCTCATGGACAGTAGATGGCCTATCCAAAGCTTCTGTGACAGGACAAACACTAGTGTTGTCCATAAAGTTTGAAGTTCTGTCTTCTTCCACCTAAAATGCAACTTCCTCTACTGCCTCCATACGAATGGGTTTTCTTCCTCTTCCAGGACAACAGCCAATGATCCTGTTGCTTCAAATTTTGTTATCATTTTTCAAAGTCCTTTAGAAGTGATTCAACCTCTTTGAAGGCCCTTCAAACTCTGAAATTTCTGCAAAGTTACTGTTGTGGAATCAGTGTTTTGGTAAAAGAGTTTTACTAGCAAAGTGTAATCTTGTAAGCAAAGTCATTTTGAGTGGCAAAGACTCTGGTAACAATTCTTCTGGAAATGCTTCAACCTTTTATAGTGCAAAAGCTGATAAATTATGTTGTTTCAAACATTTGCATGTGCACTATGGATAATTTAACAGTAAAGTGCCCTCTAGTGGCAATATTTGGAACTAAAATTTTTTTGATGAATGTCTTTCCCATCCCTTTAAGGAGTATCCAAAGTTTCATAATTTTCTGATGAATAGTAACAGCTGTAGGCAGTTCTGAATAGGGGAGCTTTATTTATGGACATCCTGTACATATAACTATGTATCCAGAAATTTTCTGCAGTTAACTATTTTAAAGACAAAATATCAATCTCATTTAATAATTAAAAGTGAATTACAAGTAGTGATATCTTCAAAACATCCCGATTTGAGAAAAATTTTTTGCTGAAATAACAAGCCCACCTATTGCATTAAATATTATGTTGTATTAAATATGTATTCTATTTTTCGTGATTTTTGTAAGATTTGTTTAATTGTATTATAAATTATTACACCATAATAAATATATATTTTTTAGGTATAAGAACTTTGTTTATACAAATTTAACATATTGTTTTGTGGTATTAAATTGTTAAGTAGAAAGTACAATGGATGATCGGTTAACGAACATAATCCATTCCAAGACAATGTTCGTTATCCGAATTGTTCGTTAACTGATCATTGATTTATCATAGGTTTTTATGGGAATTTGATTAATTCATTCTGGAGATCCTGATTTACCATAGGTTTTTATGGGAATTTAATTAATTCGTTCTGGAGATAAAACCTTTATGGGAATTTGATTACCGATTTACCTTTTTATGGGAATTTGATTAATTTGTTCTGGAGACCCAAAAAACACATAAATAAAAAATTATACAATTTATTATTATTACATATTATATAATATATACATACATAATCTTGCATTTTCATCTATTATGTTTATTTGATTAAGAATCTGTCCAATATTGATTGCTTCTCTCTCTCCTTCGGGATTTTTCGGAAGTGATTAATATCATTGTCGTGATATAGATCCCCAAGCCTATTGACCTCAACCTGGTATGGGTGCCATTCTAAGACCAAAAAATTGTAAAATCTCTCTTACCTTTTTTAATAAATCTTTGATTTCTTTTATGTTGTCTCCGAGTTCATTTTAATCGGGGAAAAATTACTGTTCTTCTATCCTTATCCATAAGTCCACGAA
>AYEL01039168.1:0-23826 GCA_000484575.1 Olivierus martensii
GAATAGTTTTTATTTGTTACAAATGCGGAGAGAAGTAATTTTCAAATGCACCACACTTATTTTACAGTCAGAAAGTTAGTATTTTTACAGAATAGAAAGTGGCGTCATCTATTGACAAAAAATATATAGAAACCATCATAACATACATAAAATATTTAAAACAAATAAAAAAACTCAGATCAAACTTTCAATCAGGGGATTAACCATTTCTAACGAACACAGCCAAACTTCCCCTGGCGGTCAAAGTCTGTTTTAAATTTTGTAAACGATTATTTTTGTATTAATGCTATGATGCCACCATCTGTAGAATTAATAATTAATTAAATTTAGAATTTAGAACTAAGGTGGCGCCATCTAGTAATAATGATTATATTATAATTTTTTTAATTAATTTCCCGAAATAAAATTTTGCCACTGCACCGGATTCAAACCGGGATTCTTGGGATAGCACCCCGATGCCTTAACCGATTAGACCACGGTGACCTATGACAGAATTCCACTTCGGGAAGCTTATATAATGATTACTATGGAGACTTACTTTATCGGACAAGGCTGAAACTATCAGTCCCAGGCAGGCTATCTATGTAGCCAGGGGCACTCTTGGCAAATCTGGGCAGGCAGACTTGGCTCAAGTCAGATATCAAGTATCGGTTAAGGCATTGGGGTGCTATCCCAAGGATCCCGGTTCAAGTCCGGTGCGATGGAAAAATTTTATTTTGGGAAATTAATTTAAAAAATTATAGTTTAATCATTAATTACTAAATGGCGCCACCTTAGTTATAAATTCTAAATTTAATTAATTATTAATTCAACAAATGGTGGCACCATAGCATTAATTCAAAAATAATTGTTTACAAAATTTAAAATAGACTTTGACCGCCAAAGAAAGTTTGGCTGTGTTCATTTGGTTGGTCAAATAAAAAAATATAAATAGCTTTATTTATATAAAACAATGTAAAAGAAAAATAATAATAATAAAATAAATAAATAAAAATAAAAAATGGTTAAAACTAGGAATTGAACCAGCGATCACGCAATTATAAAAGCAAATCTTCAACCACTGTGCTACTGAGACATTTGGAAGTTAATTAAATTTTAGAATATATGAACTCCATACAAAACTTCTCCTGCGATTTTCTCAACAATGTTTGAGTTGTGCACTTTATTGCCCACACATTATATTGTCCTAGGGGACTACTACAAGTATGCAAAATTTCATCGGTGAACCAAATGGTCTGAACCTCTCCTTGTATAGTAAAATTTTAAAAATATTGCTGGTTAAGAGCAGTGGCGGCTTGTGGCTTGAAATCGTGGAGGTGCTGCAACTTTGAAATATGTATACTTGATGCATAAACACTGAAAATACAGTGGGTGATCGGTTAATGAACATAATCTGTTCCAAGAAAATGTTCGTTATCCAAATTGTTCGTTAACCGATCATTGATTTACCATAGGTTTTAATGGGAATTTGATTAATTTGTTCTGAAAACCCAAAAAACATAGTAAGAAATTATATAATTTTTTATTTATGTTTATTTATAAGTAATAACAATAATATATACATACATAGTCTTGCATTTTCATCTATTATATTTATTTTCCGATAAAGAATCTGTCCAATATCTATTGCTTTTCTCTCTCCTTCGGGATTTTTCAGAAATGATTAATAGCATCGTCGTGGTAGAGATCTCCAAGCCTGTTGACCTCAACCTGGTATGGGTGCCATTCTAACACCAAAAAATTGTAAAATCTCTCTCTAACCTTCTTTAATAAATCTTTGATTTGTTTTACGTTGTCTTCGAGTTCATTTTAATCGGGAAAACTACTTTTCTTCCATCCTTACCCATAAGTCTACAAGCGTGCAAGACCTAAGCCTGTCATTCCGTTAGGTTAGTTAAGCCAAACTATTCTCATGTAATATTTTTATCTGCAGCGGCCACTTATAGAGCCGCCATCATCACAGGCCGACCAACACCCATGATAGGGTCAACCGGAAGATTGAAGGATGGGTTTCAATGGTTTGGACCCAGCTTCCTCCTAAAAATTGGAGGAGTTGGACCCCTGCAGGTCCCACAGTTTGTTCTGTGAAGTGTTCGTTATCCGAACATGATGGGTCCCACAGTTTGTTCTGTGAAGTGTTCGTTATCCGAACATGTGTTTCGTAAAACCAAACATAAAAATCTTTCGAAAAAGTGTTCGCTATCCGAACTGTTCGTTAATGGGTCCCACAGTTTGTTCTGTGAAGTGTTCGTTATCCGAACATGTGTTTCGTAAAACCAATGAGGTGTTCGTTATCCGAACATGTGTTTGTTAACCGAACATAAAAATCGGGAAAAACCACTGTTAGTTCCATGAGGTGTTCGTTATCTGAACATGTGTTCGTTAACCGAACATAAAAATCTTTAAAAAAGTGTTTGTTATCTAATTTGTTCATTATCCGAACTGTTTGTTAACCGATCACCCACTACAGTATATATGTATTTGGATAAAATAGCCAAAATTATGGTAAAAATTAAAAATGAAAAAATATTGTTTATTGTCGATAAAATTTAAATTATATAATTTGGTATAATTCAAAATTACTTAAAAATAAAATATATTCTTCTTGTTTTGTTTCATGAAAATATATTGTTTATTATCGATAAAATTATACAGTTTAGTATAATTCAAAATGTTCTGTGTTTAATTGTAATTTCAAAATATTTAGATAGACGGAGTAAACACAATAAGCACTATGAAGACACTACTACTGGCACAACCTGCATATAAACAACAATGGAACTGTACGATGAACAGTGTTGCTTTATGCTAACAGCTTGCATCCATACATGTCATTATAATGCTTGTGCAAGCATGTGTGAGTAGCAATCTGGCACTATGTTAAACACAGTGCCACTAGTGTCATTCGCTCTCCTAAGTGCTACAAGATAGATTTTTATTATTTTTTATACAAAATAAGAGAATTTTATAGGGTTGCTGATGATAAAATTAAATATTATAAACAAATATAAAACAAATATATAAATATATTTATTTATATATCAAGAAAAATTGGGGATGTTGGCAGTTCCTCAATGCCTATGCATGAGCTATCTCTGGTTAAGAGACAAAGTAGAAAATAAGTTATGAACAAAAACTGATGATTCAAATTTCAATTCTCTAAATAGAGGTGAATTTTTATTATTATAAACATTTCATTTACATTCTAAATATGGATATTTAAAGGATATCTTTTGGATTTTTATTTATACATTTCCAAAATATTTATTACTAAATATTATTTGAAATTATCTAAAACTATTAAAGCAAATCAAAAATTCTATGTTAATATGTAAATTTTTTGTTACTCTGTTATAATTATTTTCTTTATGTATGGGGTATATATAATAGTATATTGATATGATATATATTAATATATACTGTATTCAGTTTGAAAATTAAAACACTTTAATAAAAGTAATTTTCACATTATTATTATGTTTTTAGTACAGTATTAAATAAAAAGCAAAATTAAGATTCTATTTCATGTATATAAAAAAATTAATCATCTTTATAATTCATATAATTACAAATTATAATTTATATTAATATATTATACATTTTAGAGTGATAACTTGATAAAAAGGGAGTAAATTATTTTATTAATTTTTAGAATTTTTTAAAATTGTGATTCTCATAGTTTAACTTTTTATATGCATATTAAGTTTGAAAATCCAGAAAATAATTCATTAAAATTAATATAAGTAATATAAAAATTATATATAATCAAATTTCTATATTTTTAATTCTACAATTTTAATCTTTCTATGAAAAATTAATTTATATTCTTTCCAAGATCGTATAATTTATGTATCTAATAATTTTATTTTAAAGGCAAAATTTTTATAAAGATAAGAAGCCGAGGAATGTATAATATAAGTAATTTAGTTATATATCATTTAAAAACAAATATGCATTATATTTAATTTGATATGGAATATATATTGGATAATTTTTCACACTCATCTAAAGATAATTTTTTTGAAGAAAGATAGTGAGATTTGTTATCAAAGATCTTGAAATTTCTGATAATTCTAGATTTATGAATAAAAATTGAATTATGAGCATTGAAAAGTTTAATAAATATGATCTGATTGAATTGTAATAAATTACTAGATGGTGTAAATTAAAGAGAAGCATTTTGAAAGTACTGTATAACTTGACAGAGATTCTTAAAATTAAAAACTTAAAAAGATGAGAGAAAGAATAAAGAATTGTCTTCCATAATCTATTTTTTGTGTTTCAATAAGCTATTGTTTTTGTATGAACTATCAGCAGAAAAATATATGTTTCAAATATTTCATATATATAAAATATATTATATTAGCCATACTAATTGCTAATAAATCTGGAAAATAGTTGAAATTTATGCTTAATACATTAATATAATTTTACAGATCATGGATACGATGGGCCATAATATACATGATTTTATTAGGATTAACTTGGACTTCAGGATTACTTTATGTAAATGAAGAAACTATTTTCTTAGCTTATGCGTTTGCAGTACTAAACAGTTTACAAGCATTGTTTGCTATTATATTTTACTGTATTAAAAATGAAAAGGTAAGTTGTTTAATACAATGTAAATTGTCACATATCTTTATTATTTTACATGAAAAAATACAATAGTATACAAAAGGGGCAGTCCTCTACATTTGCAAGTTTTGAAAAATTTTTATTGAAAATTGAATAGATTTTATAATTTAAATATCAACTTCAATATAAGGGTCTCCCTTTGGATTACACTATAAATTTCTTCTCTATTTATATAAGAAATACATATATATATATATAATATACAAAACTTACAAAAAAATTATGTTTGTAACTCAAGGAATATATGTGGGTATATATATATATATGTATTTCTTGAGTTTTAAACATAATTCTTTTGTAAGTTTTGTTCATAACATGAAAACAACATAATTTGGAAATTTACTTTTCTTATGCTGAACTCAGAGTATATTACAGGTAGTCCTTGACTTATAACAGTGATGTAATCATTAAATTCTGTAATTGATCAATGCAATTCAATGGATTTGAGTGCCTGATCTAATAGTCTGATATATGGAAAGCATTCTTTTTTGTGTCTGGTTCTTGCACTTTGTATTCTTTATAATTATTAGGATATTATAATGTTCTAGTAAACATTAATAACAAGAAATCCATAAATTTTAGGCATTTCTGACTTTCATCCAAATCCAGTTTACAATAGAAAGGTTTGAATTGAAATCTGTCATAAGTTGAAGACTGCCACACAACATATATTATGTAACAAAGTATGTAATATATGTTAATTATAATTGGACCAATTAGACATTTAGAGATTTGAATATAAATGTCTAATTATTACATGAAGATTGTTCTTGAAAGTTCCATCATTTTAAAATACTGCAGATGTTAAATAAACTATATAGTTTTACAATAAAGTTTCTGTTAGAACATTTTGCTATCATAATGTCTAAAATTCTTGTACAATTTTTAATTTTATTAATTTGATTGTTTGTATGAAAGTTTGTCATATAGATATTCATAACTTAATATGTCTTAGTATACGTATACAGTGGTACCTTGGTTAACAACGGTAATCCATTCCAGCATTACCATCATTAACCAAAACCGTCGTTATCCAAAGCATGATTCCCTATAGGATTTAATTAAAAATTGATTAATTCGTTCCAGCTCCTTCCCACAACCATAGTAAATATTACAAAGAGATAAAACTCATTTAAAATGTCCTAAAATATGGAAAATATCACTTATTTATTATATTTTCTACAAAAAAATTCTTATTTAAAATGTTCTAAAAATATGGAATATATCATTTATTTATTATATTATTTTTAATGTCCTAAAAATATGGAAAATATCATTTATTTATTATATTGTTCCGTCTCCTTCCCACAACCATAGTAAATATTAAAAATGCAGATAAAACTCATAACAACCATAGTAAATATTAAAAATGCAGATAAAACTCATTTAAAATGTCCTTAAAATATATGGAAAATATCATTTATTTATTATATTTGCTACAAAAAAATTCAAATATTAAAAATGCAGATAAAACTCATTTAAAATGTCCTAAAAATATGGAATATATCACTTATTTATTATATTTACTACGAAAAATTAACATTAATAAAATGAATTCATTTATTTCTTATATTTGCCACAAATAAAAATTAACATTAATAAAATGAATTGTTCATGAAAACAGTTTTTAATATTAACATTAATAAAATGAATTGTTCGTGGAAACAGTTTTTAATTATCAAGTCTTTACCAGGAAAACAATTGACATGAAAATAGTTTTTAATTATCAATCTTCACCAGAGGACAATTGGGCTCCAAAAATAGTTTTTAATTATCAATCTTCACCAGAAGGACAATTGGGCTCATTTCAGAGATTTTGACAAACGAGCCCATAAACACTGATTAGTAGCTTATAGATTCAATGATTATTATACAGGACAAATGAATCCATAAACACTGATTAGCAGCTTATAGATTCAACGATTATTATACAGACGTAAACACTGATTAGCAGCTTATAGATTCAACAATTATTATACAGATGATAAATACTGATTAGCATCTTATAGATTCAACGATTATTATATAGATAAGATATGATTTTGCCTTTTGATGGCAAATGAAAAGTGACATGTGCTGATTTATTGTCTATATGAACTATAAGATCTCGGACAGAGGTTTTTTTTAATGGAATCCGAAACTGCCACGTCACACCACTCGCAGGTGTCAAGTAATATATAACACAAATAAACAATAGAGCAACGTCACACCACTCGCAGGTATCAAGTAATATATAACACAAACAAACAATAGAATCAGACTTTGGTGCAGAATTTAAAATAATAATCGTCTAGAAATCATCTTTAAGAAACTACAGAATTTAAAATAATAATCGTCTAGAAATCATCTTTAAGAAACTAAAGCTAATGAACTGATGCATGTCTATTTTTAATTAATTAAATAATTTGTTTACATAATTTAAAATAATAATCGTCTAGAAATCATCTTTAAGAAACTAAAAACTAGTGAACTATTGCATGTCTATTTTAATTAATTAAATAATTTGTTTTCAGTGAACTGTTGCACATATATTTTTAATTAATTAAATAATTTGTTTTCATAAACTGTTGCACGTCTATTTTTAATTAATTAGATCGGAAGAGCGTCGTGTAATAATAATTGTCTAGAAATCATCTTTAAGAAACTAAAAACTAGTGAAGTTCCATGTCTATTTTTAATTAATTAAATAATTTGATTTCATTACTATCTGTTCGCTGAACGTCTATTTTTAATTAATTAAATAATTTGTTTTCATTACTATATTTGCAACCTATTTTTAAAAAATAATTTGTTTTCATTATTATATGTTAATTATCATTTAGTTAAAACATTACTATATGTTAATTATCATTTACTTAAATATATTTTTATATGGGAAACTAAAAACTAATGAACTGATGCACATCTATTTTTAATTAATTAAATAATTTGTTTTCATCCTAAATGTTAATTATCATTTACTTAAATATATTTTTATATGATTATAGTTTTATTGTGCATCTATTTTTAATTAATTAAATAATTTGTTTTCATTACTATATGTTCCGTCTATTTTTAATTAATTAAATAATTTGTTTTCATTATTATATGTTATAAAAACTAGTGAACTGTTGCAAGTCTATTTTTAATTAATTAAATAATTTGTTTTCATTATTATATGTTAAATTATCAATTTGCTCGTCTATTTTTAATCAATTAAATAATTTGTTTTCATTATTATATGTTAATTATCATTTAGTTAAAAATTACTTTTTAATTAAATAATTAGTTTTCATTACTATATGTTAATTATCATTTACTTAAATATATTTTTATATGGTTATAATTTTATATATGTTAATTATCAATTACTTAAATATATTTTTATATGGTTATAATTTATAATGATATTGTCGGATTTGAATTGATTGTTAAAAAAGTAATGATTGACTAAGCTAATTAATTTAAATAATGCTATTGTCAGTTTTGAATTGATTGTTAAAAAAAATAATGATTGACTAAGCTAATTAATCATGTGATGTGATGACAAGCTGTTTTACAGAGCTCTATTTTGTCGAAGTTGTTAACCAAAGCACGCATCATTAACCAAGACATTTTTTTTCTTTCAACCACTCGTCATTAACCAAAGCCGTCGTTATCCAAGGCTGTCGTTAACCAAGACACCACTGTATTTTTTAAGAAATTCATTAAGCAAATAAAGCTTCCTCTTATCAATAATAAATAGCATTATGATCATCTTTTATAAAACTTTTTAAAATTTTTCAAATGAGTATGTGGTATTTAGCTTGTGTTAAATTTAAATTTTGAATAATTACCACTTTTTAATGAAATCACAAAAGGATCAAAATGATTCTCTAAAGTTTATAGGAAAGGAAAAAATCCTCTAAATCTTGAATCCTTTACAATACTTGAAATATTTTTCAGACAAACTGAAAGATAGAAAAATGTAATTATACAAAGATCTTTGATTTATAGTGTTTTCAGTTCAAACCCCAGGATCATAAGTCAATTTAGCATAGAATTATGGATTGTCCACTATAAATATTTATTATTATACTCAAATTTATTGTAATAAATTTAACAAACACAAATACAAAAACTAGGCACAAAAAATCATGCTTTCTGTATATCAGATCATTACACATGGATTTATATGCATATAAATTATATTGACTATTTACAGAATTTACTGATTATATCACTATCTAAGTATAAGTGATTTTAAGTTGACAATTATTTGTATTGTAAATTTCCAATACATTCAAAAGCATTATAAATTCATATTACAGTACTCTTCCAATAACCCCAAATAGTAGAGAAATTCATTCACCAAAAAACCAGTTCCCAGATAGTCTGAAAAATAATAACAAAATTTGAATTATGATCAATATGCATTCGATATTAAAAAAAATAAATAAATTATATACATGTATATATTCAAATATTTATTGAAAAGGAAAAAGAAATTCATTTATTTGTGGTAAAAAATTATTGCAATATTTTTTAATCTTAATTTGATTCTAATTTTGATCAGAAATTATCTAAAATATGATAAAGAAATGAATCTGGGGCATTTAAAAATCTTTTAGATATTTCATTTAAGATAAAACATCAATAATTAAGCATCACTTCCATGTTGCAGATTAATCCTGATAATCCAACCTTGGATAATTAGGAATTTTCTGTATTATTATTCATATATGATGAATAATTTCAAAGGTATTGGTGCTTTTTAGTATTTCAATTGATTATTATTCTTTATTTTAAACAGTTGCTATTTGATAATGAGAATTATACAAATTTAAAAATAATACATATGCCTCTTAGATAATAAGAAATAATTTTCAATAGAAAAACTAATTACAAGCACTAAAAACAGTTCTTTAATATTCATTGAAGTACAAATGTATAATGCATTCAGTCAGTATTTAACCATCTTCAGTATTATACAAAGTTAACAGTTTTACAATACAGCAAGAATAAATTTTGAATACAAACTGTTCTTAGAACAGTTATGTATTCAAAATTTGTTCATTGTGAGTTCAAGTAGATTCCATGATAAGATCATTCTTCTTTGAGATGCAAACACAGAGGTCCAAAGAAGTTAATCAATAAAAAATTAACGATACATGAATATTTAAAAATAAGAATTTTATTTTGCAACTATAAATGCGCTACGTTTGGAGCACAACCTCGAAACTTTTTTACTTTCAAATCTGGCAACATAGCGTTTACGCGCCAAAAATCGTCCTTAAGTAAGTATGTTATTCCATGCTTGAAGGAATGCTATTACTTGAAAACAATAGTATTGATAAAAGATGGAGCCCCATCATATGTTTGTTGGTTTTAAAAACAATTTATGTATAAGAGTTTTGATGATGGAATAGATAATTTTCAAAGATTTAGTGAAACATGTCCTCCCCATCAGCAATCTTTATAATTCTGGTTTATCTAAAATATATATTCTTCCTGAGAATATCTAAAGGATAATATATATCATGGAGAGTATCACAGCATTTACAGATTTGAAAGTTTTTAATAATTTAAAAATTAAATTCATAATGAATTTAAATTAAATTATTAGGATAATCATGCCATTAAATTCAACTTTGAAATAAGATTAATTAACCATATTGTTACATTTGTTTAAAAATATAAAAACTTCTAAGGTTTCTCTATAATAAATATAGAGTTATCTGATAAATTTTTATGACATTAATTAAGCATAGATATTTGCCAATGGAGATAATTTTGATGACATATTTTTAATTCTATATCCTTTATTATTGCAAAATAAAGCCAAATTCAGAAAGTAGATGATTAGAAATGAAAATTGATTGGTTCTTTCCAGAACTGTTGTTATATTATTTGAGAGCATTGTTAACAGTTCATGATTTCATGAACTTTGTAGTTTGGATTATATGCTCCTTGAGTTATATCTAAACTCTAACCAATTAGCTTCATAGAATCAATTTTTCAATATTTTTTATAATAATAGATTTTGTAATAGTGATAAAACATTTATTTACATAGCTGCTGATATCTTGATTTTGTTTATTTGAATTTATATTAATTATCTTAAAGAAGAAACTAGATTCGCAGAGAATTTAGCATGAGGAAGAAAAATTTTATTAATAAACTGTTCAGTTGTATATAAATATATTTACATAACACAATATACCCCCATATCCATGGGAGATAGATTCCAAGTTTCTCCACAAGTACCTGATTTTGCAGATAGTAGCAACATCAACAATATATATTGTATCAACAATACTGTATGTACTGTACATGCTTATGATAATGTCTCATTGTGCTTAATTTATAAATTAAACTTTAACAACAATAACTAATAATAAAACAGAACAATTATAATAATAAAAATTATGTGAATATGGTCTCTCTCTCTAAAATATTGTTTTGTACTCTCACATTTTTTTGTTTTTCTTGTGATGATGACACAATGCCTATGTGATGTGATTAAATGAACTTAAAAGGTTGAAACATATAGTAAACATTCCTAGGAGGGCCATTCAGAAATTGGTACCTGTTTTGGAATTAAGTAATATAACCAGTAGAGATTTCTGAATATGTTAGATAAACAATGGACAACTGATAGATAGATCAGAAAGACAATCAATTTGTTCTTCATCATGGACATATTCTCTCCTCTCATTAAATCTTTGACACCATTGCTGCACTGTTGATTCATCCATAATATCGCCATAAACTTTCTTGATTTAACAATGAATCTTACTTGGCGACACACTTTGTGCATAAAGAAATTGAATTATTGATCTCACTTCACAAGTGGCAGGATTCTCTACTTTTTGTTCATTTTAACCAAATACTGTAACAACAGAAATGTAGAAAATAAACCAAGCACTATGTAGCAGAAATACGTTTATTTATTTACAATTTGAAACGTTTTCGACTATGTTTTGGTAATCATCAGTGAACATTGCTAAAACGAAGTCATGTTTGCTGATGATGACCAAAACATGGTCGAAAACATTTCGAATTGTAAATAAATAAACATATTTCTGCTACATAGTGCTTGGTTTATTTTCTACTATTTATATTGAAGATAGCAGTTATATTTGTCTTATTTTGATTAAGGGAAATGTACCTAGCATCATGAAATTAGGTAAAAGACTGCAAACAATTGACTGAAAGTGGTTGATCTTCAGTTGTTTGGGTTCATTCATCTACACATATGCAATTCACAAACAGGTACTACTTTCCAAGAATCCTTGTAATTTTTTATTTTTCGTGGACCTTGTTTCAACCATAGTTAAGGAAAATTAAAGATGTGGGGATTTCACTGTACTTGACTTATATATTTCATATAGCCTTCTTACACAGGGAGTCTCCTAATGGCTGAGACAAAATCAACGCATGAATTTTTTACATCAAAATAATGAAAAAGTTCTTATAACATAGTCCCAAAAATGCTGATGATAAAAGAAATATGCAAATTTTATAATACTGCTTTTTCAAAAATCATAAAGGAAATATGTTTAATCAATGAAATAAATTTAAGAAAACAAAATTGATAATGTAATTTAACATTTTCTTACATTTTTTAATATTCAGACAACAAAAAACAGAAAGTGTTAAAAAGCTATTTTCTTACATTTTTGCATCTTGGACTATGGTGCCAATTTTGTTTTTTAAAATTTATTTTGTTAATAAAATATATTTCTTTTATAATCTTTGGAAAAGCAATTCTATAAAATGTGCTATTGTTCTTAAATTCATCATTTTTAAACCTGTATTTATAAGAACTTTTTTCATTATTTTGATGCAAGAAATTCATGGTTTGATTTTGTCCCAACCATTATAGGATACCCTTTATAACATTCAAAATTATAAAAATATTTCTCCTTTCCCCAATCTATGACTATATTGTAATTAAGTTGTTATAAATTAATTAATTTATAAATGAGAATTTTTATAACAAATATAACAAAATTTTCCAAGAAAAATCTATAAAGATATTTCAATTAAAAAGAATAATAATTAAATTAAATATAATTTAAATAATTCTATAAAAACTCATTTTAAGTCAATAGGCTATTTTAAAATAAGAAATATAGGATTAATCATGATAATTTATTTTCTAATTTGCAATTTTATTTCCCACACTTAATAAATTTGTGCACTTTTATTAACAGATTATAAATAATCTGAATTTAATTTTTAGATTCATAAAATTTGAATTTTTAAATGTATTTTAATTTTATACAACAGTTTGAAATTAAATAATTTTGTTATACAAATAGTTTTACTATTTATATTATAGGTTCAAGAAGAATATAGAAAATTGACAAGTAATTTGAGGTGGATGCCAAATTGTTTCCGTAAGCCTAAAGCTCCAGAACATTTAAATAATTGTCAACGCCAGTCTTTCAGGACCCAACCTTCAGGAGAGCACAGTGTGGGTACTCCCTGCCCTCTGCCTCCTCCTTCTGTTTGCTCTCTTTCTGCAGGTATTGCACTTGCACCACTTTTAGTTATTTTATCCTTCTACCTATCAAGCCTTCTTCTTAATAATTTTTTTGTGTTTATTTATTTTGCACTTTGCATGTTGAACTTTTAAAAATTATCTTTTATTTCTGCTTTTAAAATTTTGAGTTTTTCAAAATTCTTTTGATCCTGCAGGAGCTATACCTATTCTCTTTGAACCTGCTTCACTTTCTATATATCAATTCTTATTATATATTTATATATATTTATATTTATATGCTTTTATACTATATATTCAGTATATGGTTTTTCAGATAACATATTTTACTTTTATGGGTATTGGTATAGAATTAAATAAATTATATACTAACATTATTAGAATAAGTGTTAACTAAAAACTGCTTAACTTTTTAAATGATTAATTTAATTTTTATAAATAATCTTAATAATCAATTCAGTCAGGTTTATTTTTAAATATAACAATGGGTGCATTCATATTCCTGTAAGCAATGACTCAATTTATTTGTTAAAATGACTACTACCATTTGATTTAACATGTTTTGTGATATATGGTCACAACCAAACATATTCACTTGTTAATTCCATGATTTATTTTGAATGTACCTTATATTACAATAATCTAAATTAATAAACAATGATTAATATAGTATAATCTAATAATGACTATTTTGGCATTGTTAGATTATACAGAATAATATATTTGAAATAAAAAAATTATAAAACTATATTTTAATATATATTACAAAATTTTCATACAATTAATGATAAATAATTATATAGTGGATTTTGTTTATTTGAGACACCTGTTAATTGGGGCAGCTGCGTAATTGGGCCAAATCTCAAAGAACGGAAACAAAACTAATAAACTAATACATAATTTAAATGCTTAATTGGGACAACTTTTCGCTTAACTGGGACAATAAACGAAAAGTTTCATCCCTAAAATATATCAAAAATTGAAAAGGAATTTTCAATTTTTGATATATTTTAGGGATGCAAATAAGCTATACTGTCACTATATATAGACTTGACAACGTTACATATTATTTAAGGGAATCACCAAGTTGTCATTAACTAGTCACCACTGCTTCTAAATTGCTATTTTAACTTTAGTTTTATTGCTAATCCCTTTTGATTCTTTTGTAAAATAGCAAACCTGAATACTGACTAGTAATAGTTAATTTTTGTGCAGTAATCTGATATTTTCAAATTTTAAATACAGTATATACAGTGGATTCCGCTTAATTGGGGCACCGATTAATTGCGACAAATTTCAAAGAACGGAAACCAAACTAATAAATTAATACATAATTTAAACGCTTAATTGGGACAGTAGCAGAAAAGGAATTTTCAATTTTTGATATATTTTAGGGATTTTTCGAAAGTATGGCAACACTACATATACTAATACTTGTGTGCTTTCTTAAAAAAAATCCTTATATAAAAATTATAACAACAACATTTTATTATACTGATAATTTTTCAGGTTAAACCTTTCTACAAGACTAAATAATCGAGCGGGTCGTTTCTTTCATCCTATTACATTCACATCGTCGACACAGTGTTGCGCACTAATATAAACATTCATTCTTTAGTAAAATTATAAGTATAATTTTTCAGGTTAAACCTTTCTACAAGACTAAATAATCGAGTGGGTCGTTTCTTTCATCCTATTACATACACATCGTCGACACAGTGTTGCGCACTAATATAAACATTCATTCTTTAGTAAAATTATAAGTGCTTTCTTAAAAAATTTCCTTATATAAAAATTATAACAACATTTTATTATACTGATAATTTTTCAGGTTAAACCTTTCTACATGACAATACAAACTAACACAATCGAGCGGGTCGTTTCTTATCGTCATATTACATACACATCGTCGACACACTGTCGCCGCACTAATATAAACATCCATTCTTTTAGCGTGATGAGAATCAGTTATCTGTCATGAGTTTGGCAAATCTGCATCTACTTAAGAGTCTACCGTTACTGTACTTGGCGATATTCATTTAGAGTGTCGATTTTAATTAAAATTTTTAAATCTTTGCCAAGATACCAAGAAATGATTTTACACTTTCAAGTAAAATTTTTGCTGGATAAAATTAAAAAATTTAATTTTATCCAGCCAAGCAGTTCGAAGCCATTTAATACGAGCCATTGTAGACTCGCTGAAATAAACCAAAATCTACCATAGCGCATCTCCTACAAAAGAAAATCAACTGCGGGCTGAAATAAGCCAAAATCTACCATAGCGCGTCTCCTACAACAAGAAAATCAACTGCGTTCAAAATCTACCATAGCACATCTCCTACAACAAGAAAATCAACTGCATGGAAATCTACCATAGACGCATCTCCTACAAAAAGAAAATCAACTGCGTAAATAGTGGGCATTACAGAAAGAAATTCCGGAAACATCCAAAAAAAAGCGTGATGGAAAGGATCCAGAAGTCAAAGAAGCTAGTGGGCATTACGGAAAGAAATTCTGGGAACATCCAAAAGAAAGCATGATGGAAAGGATCCAGAAGTCGAAGAAGCATTAGATCAATGGGTTTCTATAATTAGCGGGCAAGGCATGAATATCAGCAGCCCAGTATTGAAGACAAAGTCAGAGAAGATCGGTAAAAAACTAATAATTAGATACCTATTTTAATAAAGCATTAAAACAGATACCTAATTATTATTATTTTTACCTATTATTTATTTACCTACAAATCACATATTTTATTTTAGAATTTATTATTATTTCATTTAATTGGGGCAGCCGCTTAATTGGGAATCACATGTTTCCATCTCCTAATATTGGCGATGATTGGTCGAAAGTACTCAAGATGCACTATTAGTGCATGCATGATGGAAAGGATCCAGAAGTCAAAAGATCAATGATTTTCTATAATTAACGGTTGAGGCGTGAATATCAGCGGTCCAGTGTTGAAGACAAAGTCAGAGGAGATCGCTAAAAAGCTAATAATTAGGTGCCTATTTTAATAAAGCATTAAAATAGGTATCTAATTATTATTATTTTATGCCTATTTATTTACCTATGAATTACATATTTTATTTTAGAATTTATTACCAAATTACATATTTTATTTTAGAATTTATTATTACTTCATTTAATTGGGACAAAATGGCTTGGCCCGACGTGTCCCAATTAAGTGGAATCCACTGTTTATATATATTCGCTTAATTGGGCCAAAATGCCTTAGTCCCAATGTGTGCCAATTAAGTGGAATCCACTGTATATTCTTTTAGATATTTTTGTAAATTAAAACATTTTTTTCTTAAGAAATTCTATTAAATTCTTCAATGAATATTTGAACTATTTTGATTATTGTATAACATTACCAATGTTGGACATTACAATAAGGGACCCACCACTATTCTTATGTAGGATGAGGAATGTTAAATAAATAAATTTATTCAATATTTTCCTTATATTTTAATTAATATTAATAAATAAACACAGCACTATTTATCAGTAGAAAAATTTTTAATAAATGTAGTCTGAAATGTTTTCGACTAAAAACTTACAAGTGGAGGACATAGATGACCCCCCACCAATTTTGATCCGCTTGCGTATGGTGAAAATACATCAAAAATGAGTGAATAACTGATAGGGGAAGTTTGGCTTGATAGGATTATTTGATATTAAAGAAAAATTATGTGATTATTATTATAAACCTAGGATAAATTATACTGAATTAGCTCTAATATAAGTCAAAATTTTAAAAATAGAATTTGTTTTATATTGAAACTTTTTCTAAAGATCATTCTTGTAATTGACTTTTCAGTTTTGCCATACTGTAACATGAAATTAGGCTGTGTGTAGAATGATGAATTTTATGTTGAATAATTTAACTTTTGGGCACATATATAATGCAATTTTAAATATGATTGGCATTTCTATAAAACAGTAATAAAATTTTTTTATAATTTATAAAAAAATAATAATATATTTTCATTGATAACATTTTTAATTTAGCATACAAAATAAAATTTCTATTCGTAAAATGAATGTAAAATAAAATGTCAAAATAATGCCTACATAATACATTTGTCATACAGTGGATCCTTGTACAACATGAAACATATCTCCCAATAATAAGTGTTATATATAGACTATGAGTGTGCTGCCTAATTTCTGACTACAGTATGAGAATAGTGCAACTTTTTTCATGAATTCATAAACAGGCCTAAACAATTTTCTGAATTTCAGCACTGATTACATATTGCTAAAGAAATGCAGGCAAGTTTCAAATATAATTTTATTGTATTCAGACTGTTGATTAAGTTGCTCTAAAAGTTAAATATTTTAAATAAATTTTTCTTAAAAGAAGGGGGAAAACAGAATTAGGGTAAGCAGTTTAATTACTAGTTGGCCCTTTATAAAATACAGGAAATATGTTCGTTTTATATGAATCTGTATTATACAAGTTAAATGGATTGTGTGTGTGTAAATATGTTATATTTGAAAATGTTTACCTGTTTTGGCAATTGTAACAAAATGAAAAACTGTTGCAAATGATTTTCATTAATAAAATGTTTGATAACTATTGATTATAATAAAAAATTCAAATGATATTTATTGCATATCTACAGTATTCTTAACAAAATCAAAAAGTGTGCCAAAATGTTAATTTTATCTGATGTTTATCACATTCTATGAATACTGTCACAATTTTTTCATTGTGTTATACAAATCTGCATTATAGAGGATTATGTAAATAAGGGAAATCCACTATATATTCTAATTTCTTTTATTCATGATATGTGTGCTTTGGAAATTATTACATGCTAGCCAAATTTCCATTCCCTTTCCAAGAAATTTCTTTTGATTTTAATTCTCTGTTTGAATAATGCTTCTGAAAACCAAGTGATGAATATCTAAGATGCAATCACTAGGGAATATTTTCTAGTGCTATATTCTTCAAAAAAATTGAAGACTGGAAAATTATTTGAATTTTTTTCTTCTTGTATAATTTCTTTTTTTTTATCTTGACAAGGAAGATTATGAATTATTAGGTTAATGTTTTTAAATGAGAAAAGTAATGAAACTGAAATAAACTTTTATTTATTTAATATGAAAGCATATATGGTATGAAAAATTTGGATTAAATTCTGAAAGATATGCAGAAATTTGAACATACTATTAATATGAGCTTTAATATTAAAGAACTTTTGTACAAATAATGTTGTTTAAAATTAAGTAATAACTTTATTTAATATATTTTTATTCTTATTTTTGTTCTTTAGCATTGACTTATATCATTATATATATTAATGCTAATCATCATGTGAGCCACAAGTTGCCGATGCATGTTTCTGTGTATGCTCTAAAAAATGATTGGGAATCACTGATATCAAAATTAACTTATATTGATTTAAAAAGCTAGTTCAGAAATGAAATTAGAAAATTGTTTATTTGTAAGGAATACAGATATTCCTAGTTTATATATATCTAACTTCTATAAAATTCTGCTCTATTTTCTTTATTTGAAAAATTAAATATTTTACATAAACATTTAATATATTTATAAGATACCAGCAAAACATGTTTGTTTTAAATTCTTTTAAAGTTCATATTATTTGTATGTTGATGTTCTTTGTGGTTTTGTCTCTCTTTCAATCAAAGAACAATTTAATATCATAATGTTCGAATGATAATCACTGTTGACAACCTTAACTCTGGAATTTGATTCATAACTATTCTTACAAGATTATTTTTGAACTTATGAAAAACTTCAATCCCAATTATTTGTATGAATTGGGAAATACCTTTACTTCATTAATATTAGAAATTTTAATTTAGGATAAAAATAAAAGAAAAAGACATAAACATTTTTAGCAGTAAATTCTTTCTTTTTATTTTTGTTTGTAGTTTTTATTATTTAATATAATGGAGACTTCAAGTAATTCAAATTCCTTATTACCTGAAGTTAAAAAGCTATTGAATATTTGAACTAATTTGATGATAAGGTTGAAAACTACTGATTAACTATCTAACATTTATGCTGTTTAATTTGTAAATGTCAGAATCTTCACTGCTAGGATTATCTTATTACATATAAACATATTTTTATTAATATTGGACTTTTTTTTTAAATAGACTCAATACAAGTTTGTCTGTGAAGCCATCCTAAAAGTATACAATGGTAATTTCCAATGTCATCTTAATTGCTAAAAAAATATTATTTATATGCATAATAAAAAGTTACAATTTATCTTTGACAGATGGTGTTGTTAAACCATTGGCAGAATACCAAAGGTGAGAAATGGAGAAAACAAGCCACTGATCTAGGTCTTCCACTGCCTCAAGATGCTGGCTTAAGATTTTAAAATATGCAATATGACAAATCTTGCCTTACTCTGGGGATGCAAATCACATCTACAGACTTCCTAATTATTTATAAATGTGGCTTTATTCTTTGTAGTGATAAATTTTGTTACTTAGTTTTACAACATTAAGTGGTAGTCATCAACCACTGCAGGTCCAGTGTTATAATGTACAAAGCATTGACTATTTTCAGTTAGAATTTATTACAGACATTTATATTTAGTAGTTATATTGTATAGCAGTAATTAAGTCCTTTAATTTGGTTTGGAAGGCAGGTGACTTATTTTTGATTCAGAGAGAGGCAAGAGATGAAATATAAATTTTGCATAGGCCAGTAAATGTAAATGGAGATGAAGTTGCTTGGCCTGCCACCATGCCTACCTCTTTGGAGTGGAAGAGTTAACTGTAGTGTGGAAGCTACAATCATCTGTATATATATCAACAGGCATGTAATGGAAAGTGGTTTCAAAATCTGTCTAGAGAACTACTGCCATAGTTGCCATTTTTATGCTTGTCTTTGACAGATTCCAATACTATGTCAAACAGATATAGCTGCCAGATTATACACTGTCACAAGATATATTTTTGTAGAAAGACACCCAATTTTGTATATATATACTTGTAGATATAATGTTAATTAGAATAATTGCTTTGGGATATTTAGGTGTTTGTACAGAAAGTGGTTAGAACTTATTCCGGTCAGTTATGCCAGGCAGGATCGGGATGTAGTTTAAATAGTATTTTGCCCATCAGCACAGTCAGAGTATTCCAAAAGTCCAACAAGGATGGTCTGGCTGCACCGATGGGTACATAACATACTGCATGGCTGGGTGCAGACAAAGCCAAGCAGACAGGGTAGGATGGAAGTTTACTTAAAACAGTTTCCATAAGTATTTACATTTTGTCATTTATGAAACAACGTCAATCCAGGTTTGATATCCTGGTTCTTATCATCATCCTCTAAGTATTTTTTATCATTAACTTAGATCCATTTCAGTATGGTTTTGGCAATAATTATTTGTCTGTCCCGTATTCCATTATATTTGTGCTACATATTCACTGATCGTCTAATAATGTGTTCAGTAACTGTTGCATGCCAATTAACATCAATTTCTCTGGATGAAGTGAGACATATTAAATATGTCACTGTTCTACTAAAGAAAACTTGAAAATAAAAACCAAATTGTCAATAGAAATTGAATTATTTTGGGTATAAAACCCATCAGTATTTACTGATAGATTACTATAAATAATGTAAATGCCGAATATTTTGTATGATATGTATAGGTAATTGGTATATATAAAATTACTTGGAGCTAGTGTAATTTTTCAAAAAGAAAATATTCTGGTTAATTGAAAGATTAACTTTTAATCTTCTTGTGTAATGGCAATGTTTTCATCTTAACAGTTAATTCTTGTATTTATCTCTGAACACCTTTACAGTGTTTAGCATTAAAGTAGCAAATAAATCACTGCCATTTGTTGATTACAAATTTTGTTACAGTATAAAGCATATTCAGATATATAACAATCAGATTTGATTGTAGTGAAGTTTTGGATTCTACCCAGCCATCCAATATTACTATCTTCAGGACTAACAGTTGTAACTTCTCTGCCACATATGTCTAGCTTTTATACAACTCAAAATTTAGTGAGAAATTTAGGGTAATTTTACTACCAAACACCAATGCCGTCTGTTTCATAAAAATCCGACAATCACAGAATATACAACATTTAAAATAATCAGCAAGGTAGTGTTTTATGTTTGGAACTTGATTTAAAAATAAATTTTGTAAATGCAACTCGACAACTATTTATGTTATTTATTAATTTGTACAATTACAAATTATTTTTTTTTGTGTGCTTGTGAGTATAGTTAGTTGCAACAAAAAAAAAAACCTGTAATTTATTTGTACACTTTGTGAAAATTTTAATTAGAAGTAAATTCTTTAAATGTTAATGGACATATCACTTTATACAACTCTAAATGTAATCTGTGCAATTAATTCTTAATTTAGATACTTTTATCTATTTTAACTTGCAAACAGCAGCTATTTTATGGTGACATTTTGTTACAATATAATACAATAGATGCAAGTTTAATTTTATATACTAGTTGCTATTTAATAGGTACTAATGATTTACTTTGTATTAAAAATTTTGTATAAAAAAATATCCAGGAGCATACTAGTACTTAAGAATAATTTTTTTGTACTTAATAGCATCTGGTAATATGTTATTTGTTGAAAATATGAATTTTTTTACAGTGAAACAATGAAAAATTTATTTCTAATTCTTGTAATGCTGTGTGCATATTAGATATCATGGCAAATTGTTCCTGGCCATCATCTCATTGAACAAAAAATAAAAGAATTTTTCATGTTTTCTGAAAACAGCTTTTATTATTATTATTTTACATAAACATTTTCCTAAACTATTTCTTGTACATTATTTATATCAGTCAATTTGTATTCTCTTTCTTTCATCAGCATTTTCAGATTGTCTAAGCGGACTGTCAGTGGTAAACTGGTTGTTCTGATAAATGTTCTTTTGTTTCCATGATAAGTGAAAACTTTCTCACCGTATTTTCCTAGTAAAGTTCTCATTGCTACATTTCTTTTCAAACTTTTTTCATAATATTCTATTCCTCCTTCCAAGTAATCTGATGATGTCTGAGATGCAGTCCTGTCTGCATACTTATCCCAATATTGACTTAATGCATCTTTTGTCATGTAAAATACTAAAAGACCCAATGTGCCACACAACATATACACTGGTGTTCTTATTTTCCGATGTAACCTGTACAAATTAAACTTTACAGCAATTCCATTTCCCAAAAGATACGAAGTGATTATGAACATTGATGCTGCTAAACCATAAGCATATACATAATTAGTGGTACAATAATGTATATCTCTAGCTATAGCAAATTTCTGAGCTTTCTGACTTAAAATAAGTGAATCTGCTAAATCTTGGCCAGGTTTGGTGCTCCATCTAACTTGAGTGTTATTTAGCAATCTTATAGAAGGTTTTTCTATATCATCCAACTCTTTATAGTTGAAATGATTTGGTATTCCTACTATGCCTCCTGTTTTTAATTCTGTACTTCCAGCATGGAAAGTATCAAATCCACAGACTGCAAAAAATTTAATTGCTTTTCTTTCCTTCTCAGTGAGTGTACATTCTTTCAATACCTAAAAGAAACATATTGTAAGATTTCAAATATTTCAATACATGAATTATATCAGCACTAATTTAATATATCAATAAAAATGGATGATTAATTGACAAAATTTTTACATAAGTTGGATGAGCTGTCAACATTATGCAAGCTATGGTAAAATTAAAAACAATATTAAATATTGTATACTATAACTATCATATTGTTTTTGTATTGATAGTAACAGTTAATGTTAATATCATTATTATTACAAATATTATGATATGAAAATCGCAATAAAGATATCCTTTGTTTTATCAAGAGACCTGGTCGGGTCTCTTGCTAATTTCAGCGAGAGAAACAACAGCGTGTCTCTATACAGGAATGATGATAGTTCCGCATCACCTATATTGTTTTTTTACCGTAAACTTGAACTTTAAAATTAAACTTTCATATTATTCAAAATAACAATTTTCTTGTCTTTCACCAGAGTGTAAAACATACACGCTTACTTGCGTAATAAAAGTGTAATCATTATTTTCTTTGACGGATTTGAAAGATCACCTTTGTAAAATTATGAGTCAGTGTACATAGTAACAAGATAAGTTGCTAACTGCCTAACTTGAGTTTCATATTTGCATCGCCTTTATTTTATTCACATATTAATACGTAAAAAAAAACATATATTTTTTACTTATTGTCAGGTTAAATGCATCTTTTACGCAAATAATGTATAGTTATATTCCAGAATACACTTTATAATTATTGTGAAGAGTTATGTCCTACTATTGTATGTATTATTTGTAAATCGTTTAAAACATTTGAAATAATTATCTGAAAATTGTTAAATAATTGTTAAAAATCCAAATATAGTGAAACCTGTCTAAGTTGGACACATTTGGTTCCTTCAAAATGTGTTCAAGTTAGAGAGGTGTCCAACATAGAGAGATTCATATAATCAAAATTTTTTCTAAGCATACTAAACACTAAATTTTCATATCAATGCAAACCTTTATTCAATTCAAATTAGAAACATTTATTATTTTAAATGAAACTCAAAAATGTCAAATACAAACTACAGTCTGTCAATGGTTTCAACATGAGAACTATTTATTTGAAAAGAAGTCTGTATGAAGCCTTTTTTATATTTAATTTACACTTTATCCACACATTTTCAATTTTATTTATTTTTATA
>AYEL01039170.1:0-29551 GCA_000484575.1 Olivierus martensii
TTTTTTATGTACTATACATTTTAATTAATTTATTTTAATTATTATTAATTTTATTTATATTGGTTATCACATAATTCGTATGCATTAATATATTTATATAGGGTCCCCACAACGTATGTCCGAGTAAAAACACGTATATCGATAAATTATAGCATACTTTCGAATAGGATTGCGAGTAAGTGACGCAGGGATCCAGGATAGGAGAATTGATTTCGATACTTATTCAAAACAAATAACATATGTTAATATTGTGTTTTATTTCCTATTTGTTTTGAATAAGTATCGAAATCAATTCTCCTATCCTGGATCCCTGCGTCACTTAAAGGAACTATTTCATTGTCAGTTAATTATCCCCTATAATTTGATTAAATCAATGATTTTCATTGATTTTAAGACAAAATTTCACTTTCACTAGAGAGTTCAATGTTGAATCTGGGACTTGGTATGACTATTATATACTTACTGCATTTTTCAATGGTTTTGGAGCTAGATAAAACTAATTTTATAAAACAATAATTACACACTATTCTTGATTTTTAAATCTTTAATATATTTTTTATCTATGGTTATACTTAGCATATTCCAATAGAAAAACAAAATATAACCAATGTAATGGTTTAAATAAGTAAACTACTTTATTAAACTAATTACCATAAATTCAATTTTCTGGAATTTAGTATTCATTTTGCTAAATTATTGCAAAAGTTATGAATTTATAGTTCTCAAAAATCTTAACTAATAAGCAGAATTGCAATGATTGGCATATTATGCTTAAATTTAAAAATCACTTGGCCATTAATGGATATGATATTCAAAAAATAGGCTAAATAGATAATTATCATCATGCTGTTGTATTATAATACAGGTAGGCCTCGATTAGTGCGAATAATTGGTTCCACGAATTTCTCGCAGATTTTTGAGAACTATACATTCATAACTAATAAGCAGAATTGCAATGATTGGCATATTATGCTTAAATTTAAAAATCACTTGGCCATTAATGGATATGATATTCAAAAAATAGGCTAAATAGATAATTATCATCATGCTGTTGTATTATAATACAGGTAGGCCTCGATTAGTGCGAATAATTGGTTCCACGAATTTCTCGCACTAATCGAATTCGCATTATTCAAAGTATTAACTCTATGGAAAAAATGGTAATTGGTTCTTGCTTTGTGAGATTCCGGCCATTACCTAACTTCACGATGAATAACCACAATAAACTTAAACAGTTAGTATTAAGAAATATTTATTTTCATATTTTACATCATTGTTCATCGTCTAAATTAATAACTTACCAGGATTTGCGTCTCATATCATCATCAAACTAACCGCCAAATCAAAACTAAAATAGCGAATCGAAAATCATCATCAAACTGACCGCCAAATCAAAACCAAAATAGCGAATCGAAAGCGGAAGTTGAGCAACGCCTGGCCGCCAATTCTGGGTCGAGAATTGAGTGAATAGGCCGATTAACGCCAAATCAAAACTAAAATAGCGAATCGAAAGCGGAAGTTGAGCGCCTCAGGCCGCCAATTCTGGGTCGAGAATTGAGTGAATAGTCCGATTTGCAATGGGCATTGCAACTTTATTGAATCAGTAAATTAGTTCCAGATAGAATTAATTTAGCTTAACAACTTTATTGAATCAGTAAATTAGAAAGATAGAATTAATAAGCGAAGTTAATGAACCAATGAGAAATTTTTAAAATTTGCGATTAAGCATTGCAACTTTATTGAATCAGTAAATTAGTTCCAGATTGGCAAGCATTGCAACTTTATTGAATCAGTAAATTAGTTCCAGATAGCATTAAAGGCATTGCAACTTTATTGAATCAGTAAATTAGTTCCAGATAGAATTAATTTAGCTTAAATAATGAACAGATTAATAATTTTTAACAAGTTTTCTATTTGTTTATTAGCAGAATACGACAGCAATATAATAAACTTGTGAAAAAAATTTTTTATTTTAAATAAAGAAATCAGATAATATCGGAAGCACAGCAATATAATAGGCAAATAAAGATATCCTTATTTAAAAAAATTTAACAAAGTATGTTTTTATGTCGCTCAATCACATTATAATAAACTTGTGAAAAAAATTTATCTGATTTCTTTATTTAAAATAAAAACAATATCGGAAGCACAGCAATATAATAGGCAAATAAATTTGTAAAGATATCCTTATTTAAAAAAATTTAACAAAGAATGCTTTTATGTCGCTCAATCACATCCATTTTTTGCTGTAGCGTAATCACTTCTCTTTTTTTCGTTTCCTGTTATATCGTCAAAAGTGTTCTTCCTTTTATCCATTTCGATACTTTTTAAAAGAGAAAATTCTATACTCTACTGTATGTATACGATAGCAAAGCTAAATAATAGTAATGTGAAACAGTTTATGGCAAAAGCCCATCTTTCTGATGTTTCACCCGTTCAAAATCATGTCACTGTTCTTGGACTGCTCCTCGTTCGGTTTTACTAACCGAAAATTAACCCATTCTTGGACTGCTCCTCGTCCAGTTTTACTAACCGAAAATTAACGGATTCTTGGACTGCTCCTCGTCTGGTTTTACTAACCGAAAATTAACGGTAGATCTTGGTCTTGGACTGCTCCTCGTCCGGTTTTACTAACCGAAAATTAACGGTAATTATAATTGACATCATAAAAGGAGCTTTGTTAGTAAGACTGATCTGTGTTATGCTCCTCATTCGGTTTTACTAACCGAAAATTAACGGTAATTTGTTAACGCCATCATAAAAGGAGCTTTGTTAGTAAGACTGATCTGTGTTTACAACTGTTCCTCGTCCGGTTTTACTAACCGAAAATTAACGGTAATTTGTTAATTGAATCATAAAAGGAGCTTTGTTAGTAAGACTGATCTGTGTTTACAACTCTTCGTCCGGTTTTACTAACCGAAAATTAACGGTAATTTGTTAATTGACACTTGTTTGGTTTTACTAACCGAAAATTAACAGTAATTTGTTAATTGACATCAATCTGGTTTTACTAACCGAAAATTAACGGTAATTTGTTAATTGACATCAGTTAGGTTTTACTAACCGAAAATTAACGGTAATTTGTTAATTGACATCATAGGAGGAGACGGAGCTTTGTTAGTAAGACTGGTCTATGCTTACAACTCGCTGGTTTTACTAACCGAAAATTAACGGTAGTTTGTTAATTGACATCATAAATCTTACTAACCGAAAATTAACGGTAATTTGTTAATTGACATCATAAAAGGAGTTTTGTTAGTAAGATTGGTCTATGCTTACAACTCACACTAATCGAATATTTGCTCGGGGGGCTTTGTTAGTAAGACTGGTCTATGCTTACAACTCGCATTAATCGAGTAAGAACTGATTCTTAAAACTCGCACTAATCGAATATTTTCTCGCACTAACCCAAAAACGTTAGAACTAATCGAATCTGTTCTCACGCTAACTGAATAACGGTATCAATTTTTAATAATCGAATCTTTTCTCGCACTAACCGAATAACGGTATCAATTTTTCGAATCTTTTCTCGCACTAACCGAATAACGGTATCAATTTTTTAAGTTAATCGCACTAACCGAATAACGGTATCAATTTTTTAAGTCGCACTAATCGTCTCGCACTAACCGAAAAACGGTATCAATTTTATAAGTCGCACTAAGATTCGCACTATTCGAGGCCTACCTGTATTTATATTTAATGAAAAATTAGGTGAAAATCTAACTTGAAAACTTAATATTCTTATAGACCAGCACTTCTCAAACGACCCCAAATGGGGTCACGAAGCGAAATTCTGGGGTAGATAAAATTAAATTTCAGTTTATATGTAATTTCATAAACGCCCAATATTTAACGTATGACAACATATGTAGTAAACTGAAATTCAAGTGTTTGAATTTAATTTTATGTAATTTCATAAACGCCCAATATTTAACGTATGACAACATATGAAGCTGTGGTTGGTTGATTGTGTTCATCTTAACAAGTGTGTAAATGACTTAATGTAGTTGGTTGATTGTGTTCATCTTAATAAGTGTATAAATGATTTATATACTTGTCTAGTTGATTGTGTTCATCTTACTAACAAGGGGAGGACACAGCTGACCCCCCACCGATTTTGATCCGGTTGCGTATGGTGAAAATACATCAAAAATGAGTGAATACGTGTCCGAGCCTTTTCCTGAATATGTCCATCTAATAGTATTTTTTAACACTTGAAAAATTGAATTTTTGAAACTATGGCCTTCTAATAGTATTTTTTAACACTTGAAAAATCGAACTTTGTTGCCTTCTAATAGTATTTTTTAACACTTGAAAAATCGAACTTTTGATATACATCAAAAATGAGTGAATATGTGTCCGAGCTTTTCGTTGAATATGTCCATCTAAATATATTTTTTTAAACTTGAAAAATCGAACTTTTGATAATTCAGCTTAAAAACGATAACATATCCATAGTATTATGCACGTGTGTGTGTATGTATATATATCAATCTTAATCCACATAGTTGCAGAAATTTTTGATTCAGAATTTTTATAAAAAAATTATTTTTCCAACTTATATAAAGTTCAAGTTATGTAAAAAACTTCTACCCCAATTCTTTGTGTAAACATTATCTGTATATGGAGAGGAAAATATTTTATAAAAGTGCAGACATAGTGTTGAATAATATGCCACTACTGATGATAATCAAGCATTAACATGTTAACATGAACAAAAGTTGAAATCCATACTAAACTGATGATAAAAATATGTATGATATATTTATCATCATCAATTTAGTATGTAATTCAAACTTTTGTAAAAATAATATAATTAATTCCAAAAATAATTTATTCATAAATAGTATATTATATTTTAAATTTCTGTTAAAAATTATGTTCCCAAATATTATGCAAATTTTTCAGCTAAAAATACTTTATAATACAGGTATGTGCTGCTTAGAGTCTTGGATATGTTCTGTTTAACAGGATATGATACGAATTTAACACTGTGCAATCATTATATCTGTGGGTCGGAGGTATAGGGCACTATGTCCATTTTTGGCCAGTATAGGGCACTATGTCCATTTTTGGCCAAAATGAGATTATTGGCACAAATCAATGGGTTTCTCGATCCTCTTCCACAGGTATATAACATTATGTCCTATATCAATAATTAGGTTGAGTTACGGTGCTTTTAAATAACACCAAGTTCATAAGGGAGAACAACGTAAACAACTTCAAACTGCTCTCCTGTAAAATGTAGTAAATGTGACATAGTGTCTTATACTTCTGACCCACAGATATATAATCATTTGTTTCCAAATCGATAATTTTCCTTTTAGGTACATCACTAGGATTGGTTTGGTTATTTTGGGACCATGGTGTGCTTTATTTCATGATTCCACAGATGTATGCTAATGCAAAATTACATGTGATAAACTTGAGAGTGAGATGATGCAAGAGTGAAAGCGAAATGTTTAAAGTAAGTATATTATATATATTTACATTAATACAGTAAAACCTTGATTTTACGGACACCATCCCAAAAAATAAAATAAATAATATTAATACATGGACACCATCCCAAAAAATAAAATAAATAATATTAATACAATATTTGCATAAACACCATTCCAAAAAATAAAATAAATAATATTAATACAATATTTGCATAAACTGTCCATAGTATAGCTACATCCAGCGTTTCTTATCTGCACTGGTGCGTGTAAAATAAAGCTAAAAAATAAAATAAATAATAATAATACAATATTTGCATAAACTGTCTAACAGCTACATTCAGCATTTGAAAAATAAAGCATTCATTTATTGCATAATGCATCATTTTTTTATCCGCACTGATGCATGTGTAAAATAAAACCCTCATTTATTGCATAATGCATCATTTTTATTTTAACAACTTATCTAAATGTAACATACATGTATGTAGAATTTTGTTTAAAATACTCTATATAAATTAATACACTTTGGCATAAGTCACATTTAATTATACAGCTATGTTGAAAATGCTAATTATAAAAAAATGTTACTTCGATTTTACGGAATTTTTATAAAAAATGTTACTTCGATTACGGACTTTCCGATTTTACGGACTAGTCTTGCCCCCTATAGTACGTAAAATCGGACCTTCCAATTTTACGGACTAGTCTTGCCCTTTATAGTCCATAAAATTGAGGTTTTACTGTATAAATTAGGTGTGTACCATACCATTATACAGTAGGCAGTGAAACTGGCTTACTTATAACAGATTCATACATAAATATGTTTGCTATGGCAACTTATGTCCATATGATCCATTAGTCAAACAGCATTTTTTCTTACTTTATAGTATCTTGGACATATATGAAATGGTTAACCCTTATTACTTCAATGTCAATTACAGTTTGACAAAGTTTAAGAATATCTAATTTCCTTATTTTTATTTTTATACTGAGAAATAATTTTTAAAATAATTTTTATCATGCTGTTTATTCTTTTATCCTAATATCCAAAATTTTGCTAAAATATGGATTTTTAAATAAATTTTTAAAATAACTCTTTATTTCAATTTAATTGGAATTGTCTAATACAAGTGTCAACTTTGGACTACCAAAAATTCAAGAACGTCTCATTCGAATTTATCCAAGTGTTGTATCATGTTCCACATCTTTCTACTTGATCCAATAAATTATAATTTAGAAAAATTTGGTCCCTTGTAAATAATATGATTTTGGTGTTTTTCACAGAAAATTTGATAAATTTATTTTGAAAATTTGATAATTTTATTTAAAAATTTATAAATTTTGAATTTATCAGAGAAACAAAGCAACCAATCCCACACTTGACAATTGATGCAGAAATTGACATTCTAGATTATGATGGGAAAAACTCAGCTGATTATGACGTCATCTGATCATTTGTTTACATTAGTTATATTTTAAATACAAAAAATTTATAAAGTAATTTTTGTGTTATCTCTAGTTCAAATAGTAATTTGTAGATCACTTGTGTACAATTATTGACAAAAAGCATCCAACAAGGTCAACTTCATGACCCTAGTTACATTATGTTTACCAAGGGGAGAACCATGACAACCTATCTTCTTTGCTTGAAAATGTTATTATTACTATATTAATAATTATTTTTGGCAAAATTAATGACTTAGAATGACTAAATATAGAGAAATAATTCACCATCCACCATTTTTAAAAAACACTGAGACAAATTTTGAGTAAAAAATGTATAATACTGACTTAGAATGACTAAATACAGAGAAATAATTCACCATCTGCCATTTGAATGACGAAATACAGAGAAATAATTCACCATCTGCCATTTTTAAAAGCCTGAGGCAAATCTTGACTAAAAAACTGTAAAATGTGATAATTTATCAAAAATCAGTCCTAAGTATGGCATACAGATGGCATGGTAATTGCTACATATACAAATTACAGCAATTTTTATTAATAAAAATAAATTTTCAAAAAAGTTGATTTTCTTATAAATACTAATACTTCTTATAAAACAAAATTATTTACCACACATTATTTTAAGAAAATAAGAAGAAAAATTACTAATAAACAATTATTTTAATTATTTGTGCAGTAGAATACCATATTTCATCTGCCAGGAAGAAGATTATGTTTGTTTAAACATGGAATCAGATTAGGCTTAACGGTATCAAATTACAATATAAATTGTCTTTTGTTAGTTGGAAAACTTTTTAGAATTATTATGTATTTGGTATTATTAGAAGCAGAATATCATCAAGAATATAAATATGTAAAAAATTTTTTTATCTGATGCAGAAATCATTAATAATTTGACAAAATGTATAATATTTATATATGAAAATTTGGCTTAATAACTTCGTAATTTTTTCTTTTTAATTCTTAATCCAAAATTAAAACATGATATCAGAGTACAGTATATTGCTGACAAAATTCAATTTTTTCAAGCTGAAAAATTAAAATACAAAAAAGAACGATAAATCGAAAGTGTACAATTATTAGAAAAAGGGGGTATATAGCCTAATAGGAAGGAGGAATAAAGGTTAAGAAATGAAAAAGTAGCAACTGTTGACACTTCTATCTTTGAATAATTAAGTTACTTCTATATTTTATAATATATTATTTAATTGTTTATTTAAATATATATTTGTTTACAATTCTGTTTATTTCAATAATAATATTGTTGGTTTTGAAATAATTATAATTGTAAAAATAGCTATTTGATGGACAATCTAAACAAATCATATGATGCAATGATAAGTGCTTCATAGTGTTTGAATTTGTTGGAAATTTCTTTTAAATCAACATTTGTATAGCTTAAACAGCATAATGATTTTGGCTTCTTGTCAAAAATTACTTTCAATTAAATTAATTGTAAAAATTAAATGTAATAATTTCATTTTATATGATAAAGTTAATGAAACTAATTGGGAAAACTATTATTTTTTAAATAATTTTTTGACTGGGCGAAGGAATAGAATTTTACACTTGTCAAACAAACTGACACATTATTATGAGAGAGAAACAAACCAATAGATCCAATGATTAGAGGTCATAAATCCTGATCAAAAATAAACTAGTAAAAGTTTCTGATAGTTTTTCCTGTCAATCCAATGCAAGAGAGAATACTTTCTATTGACAAATGAAGAACTGAGTTTCAATTCAAGTCTTCTTTTCAGTTTGATGCAATTGAAAAATTAAGAAAATAGGAGGGAAAAAGAAAAAAGAAATTTTAAACAGTTTACATAAAGCTCTTGCTCTTTCTTATAGCTCCTCTTAGTCTCAGTTGCAACTGTCCTCTTCTAGTCTTCTCTCATGTTTATCTCTGTCATTGAATTAATGTCATTGTTTTGCATTTGTCAGTATTTTTTTCTTCTGTCAAATTTTATAAGTAAAAGAACTAAAGAAAAATATGAAGAAAAATTTTCTTTCATAGGTATTGTTTATAGGTCAACAATTACTTCTTGTTAAAGTTGAAATTAGGTCTTTCATTTAGTTTTATCCATTACTTTTGTTAGTTTTATTCTCTGTTTCTTGCATTCAATTTATATTGCTAAATTTGTATTATTATTATACCCAATAAATATTTTGTGTTTTGGAAAAATAATTTGATTATTGACTGTTTCTGTATTTCTCCCTTCACTTTCTGGACATGACATGCTGCTTACTTATACTCATTTCTAGTTTTTTTTGGGCAAGATATTGTTGTGCTTCATTTAGATATCATTTATCATACTAGAGCAATCAGCATGATTTTAAGCTGCTCCTTGTGTTAGGACTTGATCTTTCCATTTTAGATGTCATATAAGATTTTTTTACCCTGTGGATTCCACATATTGGTGTTAGGAGTGAGGTATAAGAAAGCAAGATTTTAATGATGAATGAAAATTTCATCATTAAAATCTCCTATAGACCCCACATGCATGCTTCTATGAAATACTACATGTTAGTTATAAAATATTAATATATGCAAGTTATTTCTCATTGCCATACTCCCACATCTGATAAAAATAGTAATTCATTCAGATATATTTACTTTATTTAATTTGTTTTAGATATTGAGAAAAAATAAAGCTGCAGAAAATGGATTAATAATTACTACAGTTTCTGTAAAAATTGCCTATGGCAAATTATTTCTGCATACATTATGAAAAATTAGAAAGAATATCTCATCATCTGATAATTAAACTTATAAGATAAAAAAATTTGAAGTTTAATTATAAATATAAAATTTCCTAGCAATCCAATGTAATTATATAATTTTTAATTAGTTTGGTATGTAAATCAATCATTATCTTAAAGGAGTTTCAGTCAACTCTGATATACCAATTTGGATGACATTTTTGCAGGATAGTGGCAGTCTATATTTTGATTCACCTGACAAAAATCTTAAGTGTAAACACAAAAAATTTATTAAAACTCTGTTAAGTTTGTGATTGTTTTGATATTTCATTTAATTACTGTAATTGCATTGAAAATTTCAACATTTAAATATTTGCATCAGCAGTGTAGATTATTGCAATGCAAATAAGCCAGATTCAAGTATCAATGAAACTTTTATAAATATCAATAAAAGTAATTTTTGTTTAAGTTGAAACTAAAAAACTATATAAAAAAGTCTAATCTTATTCCCATGATAACTATATTGTTTGTGTATGTACAGGCTCATTTTTGTATTCTGAACTTTTATTTACATATAAAAAAAATTAAATGTATCATTATTTTATACTTCAAAAAAAATTATATTTTATTTTTGTACATTATATTAAATTTAGGAATATATTACAAATATTTTTGTCATGTCAAAATTCTTTTAATAAGCAATTCATATTTGCTTATTTACTCTGAAATATTGAAATTATGATTCCTTAATATATATAAAAAATGTACTTATTGAAAGAATTTTTGATGATATAAAAATAACTATAAAAATATTTGTAACATTCATAAATTTAATAAAGTATATAAAACAATAAAATTTCTTTAAAAATATGAAATAATGATATATTTAAATTGTTGTTGTTGTTATTTTTTGCATATAAATACTAGTTCAGAATATAAAAATGAATCTATATAGCACTCAAACAATAAAGTTGTTATGGGAAAAAGATGAATCTAAAAACCAATATAAAAAATGAATAAATTTAAACAAAAATTATTTTTATTGATATTTCAGAGTTTCATTGGCACTCAAACTTACTTTATTTGCATTGTAGCTTATTTGTTACATTGCTGATGCAGCTATTTGAATGTTGAAATTTTCAATGCAATTATAGTAATTAAAAAAAATGTCAAACATTGCAAACTTTAAAAAATTTTTATTGAATGTTTATACCTAAAATTCTTTCAGATGAATCAACACATGGACTGCCATCATCCTGCAAAATTTTGTCCAAATTATTGAGTCAATCAACAGAATTCTTGTATTTTATTCAAATATTTTGTAATCTTTTAATATGCAAAAATAAATAGCATCATCTTATAGTTTATAAGAAAAAAAATTTAAATAATTATAAAGATATTTTAATGAATATATTATTTTAACAGTTACTGTAAATGCTGAACCTTTAATAATAATAATTATGACTATATAAAAGATTTCTATGGTTAAATTTTTCTTAAAATTCAAGTTCTCCTTCTTAATCATTTTTACTTTGTAAGGAATCAATTTTATGTCAAATCTTCTTGCTGAATAAAATTTTAATATTTAGAAAAACTTACCTTAAATTTAAATAAATTCTGAGTTATCAAACATGCTTACTTATATCTAATGAAACAGAATCCTAAACAAGAATTTGAAATTTTAATTATTATAAAAATTTATTATTATTAAAAAACTCTAAAATCTGTCCTGGGTTGGATTTTTCCAATATAGCTTGATTTTCTCAATTGTAATTAATAACTGGAAAAATCAAATTAATAAAACATTACAACATTTATAATTTGAATTTGAATTTTTGGTAAATATTGTAATAAATTTTTAAATATAGTGATTTATCTATATCACAATCACCAATTAGTAAAAAAAACCACACATATATAAGTAACTTAAAGAAAATTATCTAAATTGTTACTGAATCTGATATTTTCTTTTATGGATGATAACATATCTTTTGGGAATATATTTGGATTTATTCAATTCATAATAAATTTAAATAAATTATAAGAAACAAATCAAATAGATTTTGTTTAACATATAGATTTCATGTTAAGTTATTTATATATATATATAAAATTGTATATTTGCTGAGAATGGCTGAGCAGATTTGGATAAGTTGTATCAATGGTTTCTGCATTCTTCTAGGAATATTTTAGAACTTAGCTTCATCTTGATTGGACAAACTACTGTATATTAATAATATAAAAAAATCAAATTTTTTACTTTACTATTCCAAAAAGGCATAAGTGCTAAACTATAAGATATATAGTTACTTCTATAGCAATTAAGGAGTTACGTATAATTTTTTAAATATCTTTTTGTACCCAATTTATAAAAACTGTGCATTATATAAAATAAATTAACTAGAATAGATTTTAATATTTCTTCAATAGAGTTGGTTAATAAAATTTGTTCTATATCAACTACATACTATTTACATAAGACATTTATTTCTTTGCAATAATATCATATGGCAGCAATAGATAATTTAATTTACATTTAAATCGTGTCTTTATTCTTAAAATTTCATGTTAAAAAGATTGAAATCATATAATTAATAATCAATTTTTCTAGCATTTATTAATCTATCATATTATTTATTAAATGATTATCAAAAACTAATTATGAGATTTCGAAAAATCTCCATCATGCTATCATGCTCTTCCTATTGCTTGAATATTCTGTTTTACTTTATTTTTGTTAATTATTCTATTTGCTCTATTGTGCCTATTTAAATTATATACAAATAATCTTTGACTTACAAAAGAGTTTTGTTTCAAACCTTTCAAACTACACCATCATAAGTCAAAAATGCCCAAAATTTATGGATTTCTCAGTACTAATGTTTACTAGATCTGTATTATCTTAATAAACGTAAAGAATACAAAATTACAAAAATTAGACACGAAAAAGAACTGTTTTTATATGTCAGATTATTGGATCAGGGAATTGAATCCGGGTCAATTGCACTGACCAACAGAATTTATTGATGACATCATCGTAAGTACAAGTTGGACATAAGTGTATTGTCTAAATAGAAATTTTAATATTGATATTTGTTTATTTCATAATAATGATTGTAGTTTGTGATGTTACAATTATAGCAGTGTGTTAATTATCCAAACTAATTGGAACTAAGCTTTGTTTGGTTAATCAAATAATTGAGATAATCATACATACATATCTAATTTATATAATAAAGTGTAATTAGGTCTACAATTAAATTATAATATTCTTCACAAAGATATTACTGCTGTGTTTTAAAGCATGAAGTATTATAAAAAAATGATTTATTTAGGAAATGATTTAATAATAAACAAAATATTTTGAAGAAAATGTAAATTATATTTATTTAGGAGTATTTAATTACAACTAGCTGTAATTAAATAAGTTAAAGTAAGCAGTGTAAGAACATTTAGAAAATATTTAGGAGTATTTTCTATGTTACACTGCATATATTTTTTGAATAAATAACTAGAAACAAATGCATTGAACAGCAGAAAAAATGGAATTCATTGAACAGCAGTGTGTAACAGTCAATCACTAAAAGCAGATACAATATTTTTTGGGTAAAAGTGATTCAAATAATCAATGCTCTACTGAAATATGATAATTATATTGTAAGAATTAATTGCACATCAGAAATAGAAATGTCTAACAATTGGAAATAATTAATAGCTGAAACCTGAAAAATGCAATTTACAATAATAATATATTTTATCTCATCACTGACTGACTAGAATACCAAATGTAACATCAATTTTATTAAATGATATTATCTGAACTACTGACAATTGATATTATCTGAGACCAACAAATATAAACAAGGAATAATAAATAAGAGATAGATAGATTCACTGTTTCAGTCATTACTCAATATTGTCAAAATTCTTTCATTGATGAAATACTATAGCAGCTCCCAATAAATTTGGATGATGGCAAAAGGAATTATTAAAATCTCTGAGATAAAGTATATCATTCCAAGAAGAGCCAAACCCTCAATTCAAGGACCCTATCTATAGCTGATAGCAGAGAGGCTATCAACAGTGGCTAAAAGAATGACAAGTAGACAGCATTATGATGATTTCAAGTCTCCATATATAATATTCATGACTGGGAAACATTGTTTTCTCTTGATAGGATAAACTCTGAATAGGTTAACTTCTTTTTCACAGCAGAGATAAGAGAGTAATTTAAGTAGAATCTCATTGTATTATAGTTATGATGTTTTGATGCTTTTTTCTAATAAACTAGGGTCAATTTTGTAAAAAATATTAATTTTATTTAGGTGACAGCATTTCCATTGTGCCTTGGACATTGATTGCCATTTATCCATCTCTTTGCAATTCATTGGCATTTTCTGCCTTCTAAAAGCAGATGACTTCTCAAATTTACAACTGTTATGATTGATAGTATCAATATCAGTCTATCAAGCACACTCCTGAATCCTGTGGTCAATATCTTTCCATATGTACTAAGGCTATACTGATGTATATGGAATTATTATGCTGCCATAAGTAAATTTTGTTGCAGCATGATTATGTATAAACATATGCACTATCTGTATAAATATATAAAAATAATAATAATAAATGTTATGTTATATAAAAGAATTATATGAAATAACATATTATTTGTGTATTATTTCTACATTTAATAAGCATTTTATAATGTGTACATTATTGCCAAGAAAACAATATTTTTTATATTTTGTTCAAAACAACAAAAAAATGATATTAATATTAAATATATTTAAAAATTGCATACCATGATTCAACAGAAAAAGTTTTTTTTAATCTACAGACAACCTGTTACCCTGATACAAACGAACCAAAATGTTGGATATTTTGGGAAAAATATATTTGGAAAAACCTTATTATAAGAGAATGTTTCATTCGTTTTATAAATATGAATTTATATATATTTTTATTTTTAATGCTATTTTTTAAACCTCATTATATTCATATTAAGATGATTTTTTAATTTGGAAAATTAATTCAAGCACCAAAAAATATTTTTCAAAAACAAATCCAAAATTCAAAATCTTAATTTATATAATTATTTTGTTGAAAAATTTTAAAAATAATGGTTATAAACTTGAATTTAAGGTAAATGCAAATATAAAAAAACTAATTATTGAAAAAAATTGATTATATGATGTGAATGCATTTTCAAAATAAATAAATTGTAAATATTTTCTGAACTTCTTAATTTTTAGAAATTTTTAGGATTTATTATATTTTTTATTGTCATTCTAATGATGTAAAAATTTTTGAGTTATATTTCTATCACAACTTTTCGTTCATTATATGAGATCAGAGAGAAAACAATTTTTTTTTATGAATTCTTAGCCATCCAACAAAATATTTGGTATTTTCTGATAGCAGCAAGTCTTATAAATAAAATATTAAACCCAGTGGTTCCCAACGTGGGGCGCACGCCCCACAGAGGGACAATTTGAATTTTAAGGGGGGCAGTTCGAGAATGAGTAATTAAGAGTGAATGTTTTGCATTTCTTATGGTTCTAGGGATCTCATATACAGTATATAAATATATATTGTGGCATATACATTTTAAAAATTAAAATCAGAATGTACATGGCGGTTTTGAAACTTTATTTGCTGTTTTTTCATATCACTTCATATCATTATTATTTTTTATACAATTTCTTAGTGAATTCTTCCTTAGTACTTCAACTATCCTTTCATTCTTTTATTTTTCTCTTTCATGGATGCCATGTTCTTTGGAAGCTTATTTAGATCAAGTTAATGGCATTTTAGGCTTCCTACGTGAATAGGAATTCACTTTTTGAATAATAAAAATTATATGTCAAAGGGGCATCAGGATTTTAGAAATGCTTAGGTGGGGAATGGCCAGAAAAAGGTTGGGAACCACTGTTTTAGAATGAATGTCAGTGAAGGCTTATGGGATTATGTACTTCCCTTACTATCCCAATTACTTTGAATAAATACTTATTATTTCATTTTTAGCTTTGATGCAAACTTTGAAATTGAATAGAATGAATAAATGAGAATAAAATGTTTTATAGTGTTAACCTACTAATTTATTATGATTAGCGTTTTTTATTTGGTACAGCGGTGTGACCATTCTTACTTCCATTTAATCATTTTCGTATAAGCGTTACTATTTGGTACAGCACGATTAACATTACTCAATATCTCGAACTATCAGTGATCAGTGGAGTACAGCTCGTTTGTGATGGATTAGATTTTTTGAATGCATTCCCTCCTTTAACATTTTCTTTTGTTTACCTGCGATTCTCTTACAGCTTATTGAGTTAGGATTACCATAAGAGAGATTTTCAGTAAAGCTTTGTATATTAATTTAAATTGAAATGTAAAATATTAATATATGACAAGAATGGGTGAATTATATTTGAATGCAGAGAATAAATGAAATGTTACAACAGCATCCACCATAAGTGCTGTTCTGACTTCCATTATGAAATTAAGTGTAGTACAATCATACCTCGACTTAAGTCGTTTTCGACTTTACGTCGGTTTTTTTAATAGGAAAAAATAAGTCTACTAAAGGCTGGATCTCACAGGCGTAAATACGTCGGTATATTAATGCTGATGTTACTTTCACTATATGGCTAGACGCTGTGTCTTTACGCCGAAGTTCACTCTTGATCAACTTTCTACGCTGCGTAGAGTACCATGACCATTCTTCCAATCAGAGTAGGAGCTGGTTATTGAAACTTAGAATTATTTAGAATTTAAAAATGTTATTAGCAACGTTATGGGGTTATTTTTAAGGAGTCCAGGTTGTTTTTAAAGAATTTATTCGACTTATGTCGTTCTTCGACTAAGTCGCGAGTCTTGGAGAGGTCTAAGGTGAGGTATGACTGTATATATATTAAAAAAATTATAATTTTGGCGCCTTCCTTCCGAAGGTGTCCTGATGTTGAAGCTTCAACAACAGCATTAGTATGAGGAAAGCTGTCGAATGGGGTTACAGCAAAATCATCAATGAGTTTGCTTTCTTAGATTACAAAAATAATAAATTATATCTAACGATTACTGCTTATTTTTCTATTTAATTAGAAATAGATTAACACTAGCACTATTTAGCAGATAAAAATATTTCACAATTTATTTAATTTGTGTAACATTTTCAGTACACCCACAATATAATGGTACACCCATCTTCAGACACGGAGGTAAGAGATAATGGAGATGGCATGACGTCACTAAAAGTGAAGCCAGCGATGGGCTGACCAAGATGGCCGCCTTTCGATCTCTTCGGACACGGAGGTAAGAGATAATGGAGATGGCATGACGTCACTAAAAGTGAAGCCAGCGATGGGCTGACCAAGATGGCCGCCGTTCGATCGTAAAAACTCGTAAGTTTGATCTTAAAATTGTAATAATTTATTTCATGATAAAACCCCTTATAATAATAAATGTAAAAAAATTATAATTTTGGCGCCCTCCTTCCGAAGGTATCCTGATGTTGAAGCTTCAACAACAGCATTAGTAGTATGAGGAAAGCTGTCGAATGGGGTTACAGCAAAATCATCAATAAGTTTGCTTTCTTAGATTACAAAAATAATAAATTATATCTAACGATTACTGCTTATTTTTGAGATAAAAAAAAATAACGATTAACAACTGAACTAACAAATCACGTGATGCGATGACGAACTCTTATAGATCTCTATTTTGTTGGAAGTTCACATAATCAGGAGTCATTAACCAAAGCCTGCGTCGTTAACCAAGACATTTTTTTCTTAAAACCACTCGTCGTTAACCAAGGTACCACTGTATTTGGAATAACAGTTTGTCTTTACTTACTGGTACTTTAAAAATTATTCACATATTAAAATTAGGAACAAACAAAATGCTCAGAATTTTCTGGGATCTTCAGGGAAAGTCCCATCAGAATATATCACTATTGGTTGATTTCCAATAAATAAAATTTTTATCTTGATTTTCAATTTTCAAAGTAAAGTTTCTTCTCGTTTTTCCAATATACATACATTTCATCAATGCATCTCTAATCTTCCACTGAGATTATATAAATACTTGCCTTCTTTTTTAAAATAAATACCTTTTCATTCCTAAATTTGATATAAATGATGGGGTTTCTTTTAAATGCAATTCTTCACTGGATGATTTTTATCATCTTTTTACTCAGTTTATTCAGTTCCATTGCATACATAACTGGGCTACTCATACTTATAATTTATTATTAAGTCTCCAATAAATATGAGTGTCAACTTTCCATTATTATACTTTTTATTACTGGAAGTATATTTTGGAAGAAGAAATGCTTGGAAACTGAGAAATCAGCAGATGAATTATTAATTTATCATTTTAAAACTGAATATAATCAATCATAAATCAAATCACATATAAATCAATTCATCAGAAATTTTAATTGAAACAATAACAATCTTGTTTTTATTGTTTATTAATAAATGATAAAAATGATTACTACAAACATAAATAAAAAAAATTGATAAAACAGACTTTTTTATTTTATTCTTAAATTAATCTGGCATATTGCCATCCAGAGATACTAAATATGGAGAAAAATCTTTACAAAAATAAAAATACAATGTAATAAAGAAATTGTAATTAATTAAATAAATATTTGTATATGTTTGATTTTACAAATTATGCATTTTTATAAAACTTTCTTAAATTTCATATATCAAAAATTTTAAAAGGATATTTATGTAGACCCTCCAATCTCTGGTCTTAGGCAGGCGAAGGCTCTCATTTTGGGTTGCTCTGTTCAACGAACTAAAGAGTTGCTTTCTCTGAATAAACATGATGTTAGGATTGTTACAGGGCTTCTTACAGGGAACTGTCATCTTAGAAGACATCTTCACTTGATTGGGCTTGTTGATAGCCCTATTCGTAGAAGATGTCAGTATGAGGAGGAAACTCCTCTTCACATTTTGTGTGAATGTGTGGCTCTTTCAGGGCTTAGGCGTGATCTTTTGGGGATGTATTTTCTTGTTCCGGAGGATCTTGTTACTGTCCCATTGAGAAAAATACTGTCGTTTGTTTTAAGGATGGGACTTCTTCTGGGATGATTTGATTGGGGGTGCACAATAGACCATTGTTGGTCACGGTGCTTGGGCTGGGTAGACTCCTCCCTTTTCTACTACTACTACTAGACACTCCAAGTGTCATGCAATTCGTGCCCGCGATAGCCAATGTCACGCTTTTAGGCTGCTTTTTTTTATTTTGTTGCTGTCTAATAAATATTTTATAAGATTTTTCAACATTATACTTATACCGTTTAATATTGATGTCGATAGTCACCACACTGACCAGTTAACTGTTAGATGGTACGAGAATAGCAACCAATAAACTTCGATCATCAATATATAGATGATTTTCATAGCTCTTTCTCATTCTCACTTTCTCCATTTTGTTCCATGCCTTGTGGCATGGAACACAATAGCTCCAGAGAAAGAAATGCCTAAAGCACATGCTCATAGGAAAACTAAATTTGACCTGAAATGGAACAGAGTTCCAATGCATCAGGAAGGACAGAAATAATGACTTTCATGCCTCTTGAATTGTTTTCTGCAAAATATTTGCAATCGAGCACCAAGGCAAGAAGGACATTGAGCGTCATATGGCCGGGCCTGAACACATGAAGAAAAAAATGTAGACAAGAACAGATTATCACAACAGTTTTTTCTGTCATTAATAAAATCAAGACTGCCAGAGCACATTGAACAATGAGATAATATGAAACTTAGTGTGTGCAAAAATAAATATTCTAAAGAAGCATGTTTTAACAAGCAGATTAGCTATAGTGCACTGACAAAATGTAAGTTAGCTATGTGGATGTATAATAAAGTGCATACAAATTCAAAATAATGAACATATGTAGATTTATATAAGAAATCTTGAACTATTTGTCCAACAAATGACCTGTATGTCTCGCATTTTGACTCATTGTGTCCAGCAAAAGAAGTGTGAGACCTTGGAGGGTCTATTTATATTCAAAATTAAAGTTAGATGTGAAAGTTGTTATATAATTGTAATAAATTTGGTAGAATTAGAAGTATGGAATTTTATCATCAGAATTATTATAACTTTTCTATCAACAACATAAAATAATTTTAAAATGATTTCATTATAGTAATTTCCATTTAAGGACTTAAGATATATAAATTATTAAATTTTACTAAAATTACAATCATTTAAAAGAAAATAAAATCATCATATCTGTATACAATCCTTAGTAAATAATTATATATTTATCTATAAATGTGATTAATATTATAATAAGATAAATTGTTTAATAATATTCTTAATATTAAATAACAGATTGTGTAATAAAACTGATATTATATTAATTTATAAGAAAGAAAGAATTTTTAATACAAAGACATTAGATCTATGATTCTATTATACATTTTTCTTGGTTTTGTGTAAAAAACTTTATAATCTAAATATTAAATTCTTTCAATTCTGATTTTGATGATTTGTTTAGATATATAAAATAAAAAAAAAAAATTCACAACCTTGTCTTTGTATTGATAGATTTACAAAGTCAAACAGCTTATAAAAATTTTATAATAAATTTGCAAATTCATCCAATTTAATCAAAGCTAATTGAAAAATCACAATAGTGATATAATAATAATAAAATTTCAATCATTTCAAATTTCAATAATCATGATTCACATCATTCTAGGTTCAAATATTGGGTTGTTCGGAAAGTAATTTCGTTTTTTTCCATGAAAATGTAAAAAAATGAGAAAAATTAATTAAAATATTATTATTTTTTTAAATAAAATATATTCATTGGTATGTTTTTTCTTCATTTCAATAATCTTTATTTTTTTTATAAATTTTCAAATTTATAACCAAAAACATGACACATGAAAATCGTCCATTCTCGTTCATAAACAGCTATAACATTTTCTACTTTGCTTTAATTGGCCTAGGAATGCTTTGTTGATAATTATATCCAATACTACATACAGCACAGTAAAATAGGCTTGGCTGAAGTTTCCCATGAAACGAGTGGCTGCCATAAAACAATAAAAGTGTCTTGTCCCTTTTTACAGCTTGGGGTTGTTTACATTAGGATTTTTTCGTATTTTACTAAATTATCAGTAAAGGTAAAGCAATAAATGAACAAATAAATAAAAAATGTCTATATTTTAACAGAATCAAACAATTTTTGTATTACTGGCAAAATTTTTTATTTTACAAATTTTACAGCTTATCATACTAAAATTCCATTTTTAGTTAAACTTTCAAAAATAAATTTTATCATCTCACCCCAAAATCAAAATAAGATTACTAAAATATAATAGGATAGAAAACAGAATCAATAAGATTTGATGAAAAATAGTCTAAATTCTACAAATACAGTCCATTCACATTTTCTATCTTTAGAACAGAATTTAAAAAAAAATTTCGGCAATTGAAAAATTTAAGACCCATCATCAGAGACAATTATCTTCACCCAATAAGTGCAAAAAAACAGTCTCATGATAGCTCCACTGCATAACTCATGAATGAATTTTATTTATATTGTTTTTTTTTTGTTTCACCATTTTGCATCTAATCATGTCAATGGCAGCAAATGGGTTAAATATTGACAGTGGGAAATCCATAAATTTTGGGTATTCTGACTTTTGACAGCAAAGTTGAACAAAATCCTGTCATAAGTCAACGACTAACTGTATATAGATTCGTCTATAAAATCTATAAGAATCATTAGAAGAATACTTCTTATCTCACTTATAAATTTAATTTATTTTATCAATGACAATTTATATTGACATATATTGTATGCATGCATGCATGCACACATGCGAGAAGAATTTAATCTTATAGCTACAATCTGCTATAAATCTGAAAATTTTAGACAAATTGTGGTGACTTTTATAACAATAAATCACTATATATTTTTAATAATTGTGTTATAAAAATTATATATTTATTTAATTTTGATAAATTGAAAAATCGAAATAATACCTTTGCATTGAACTGCTGCCATTTTGACTTTTCTTTCTCTCTTTCCTCTTCAATTTGTTTCATTCTTTGTGCTTTTTTCTGAGCCTTTTTTTTCTTATATTCTCTTTTTGCTTGTACCATTTGTTTTCTTAAATAGTAAACCATAAATATAGTCAAACAATATTTTAAATTACTACAAAAAATCTTAAATAAATAAACAAACACTAACACAGGAGAAGATTAAAATTTACTGTATAATGTTTTTGATCTATTTTTTAGATCCTCTTCAGTACAAAAATATTACAGAATGCTTTAGAACATAGCAAATGAAATAGATTTAATATTTAAATACATTAAAACAAAATAAAGTAAAATATAGTATTACATGAAATAAATATAGAATTTTATACATAAAATATTAATACAAACTAGTATACGATTATAATCTATTTAGAGGATAATTTAAACATTAGGCTTAAATAAATAATAGTCTAGACTTTTTTATAGATTATTTAACACACACCATTGCCAAGACATTGGTAAATAATTGGATTAATTACAGTGGGTGATTGGTTAACGAACTGTTCAGATAAAAACACATGGGTTTCACAGAACAAACTATGGGACCCGCAGACTGACGGAATGACAGGTCGGCCAGATGGCCGTGTAAAGCTGTGGCTTACCATTCTAGAGGATCCAGATACCACTCCAATTTTTCAGGGGGGGTCCGGGCCCAGCCCATTGAACCTCATTCTTCTTGTAGATCCCATCATGGGTGTTGGCCAGCCTGCGATGAGATCTATAAGTGGCCACTGCCAGATAAAAATATCTCATAAGGATATGGCAGCTTAACTAACCTAAGAGAATGACAGGCTTAGGTCTTACGCATTTGTGGACTTATGGGTAACGATGGGAGAATAGTAGTTTTTCCCAATTAAAATAAACCCGGAGACAACTTAAAACAAATAGATTTATTAAAGAAGGTAAGAGATATTTTACAATATTTTGGTGTTAGAATGGCATCCATATCAGGTTGAGGTCAGTAGGCTTGGAGATCTCTGCAACGACAATGCTATTAATCACTTCTGAAAAATCCTGGAGAGAAAACCAATCAACATTGAACAGATTCTTTAGCGGAAAATAAACATAATAGATGAAAATGCAAGACTATGCATTGTATTGTTATTATTACATATGCATGACTATGCATTATATATTATGTATTGTTGTTATTACATATAAATAAATGTAGTAAGAAATTATATAATTTTTTATCGTTATTACATATAAATAAATGTAGTAAGAAATTATATAATTTTTTATTATGATTATTACATATAAATAAATGTAGTAAGAAATTATATAATTTTTTATTTCTATTACATATAAATAAACGTAGTAAGAAATTATATAATTTTTTATTTATTACTACATATAAATAAACGTAGTAAGAAATTATATAATTTTTTATTTATGTTATTTTGGGTCTCCAGAACGAATTAATCAAATTCTCATAAAAACCTATGATAAATTGATGATTAAATGGTTAATGAACAATTCAGATAACGAACATTGTCTTTGAATGGATTATGTTCATTAACCAATCACCCACTGTATTATTAACTATTGTTTTTTGTTTATATTATTCAACTTCTATAAGCTTCCATGGTGGATGCTCCAAATGGAGTTTTAAAGGATTTTAGTATATGTGCTTGGTTCCAATGCAGATATTTATGGAGATATTGTCTTCATATGCTTTGATTGTGAAAGTTTCCAGATTTTATACTAGCTTTATGTTCATTTATCCTAGTAGAGAAATTTTTTTTGTTCTTCCTATGTACTGTTCATGCCTTTGATGTGTATGATTATAAATTGGTATGATATAAAATACCCTTTTTTGCATTTCTTTAATTGAATCCTTATCATTCTGTAGTGCAGAAAATATAATTGGATTTCTTTTATATACGATTTTTTGTTGTTGGTGTGTTCTAGTTATGCATTGCATTAAATAACAAAAAAATCATATATAAAAGAAATCCAACTATATTTTCTGCACTATGGAATGATAAGGATTCAATTAAAGAAATGCAAAAATCAGATATCCACTTTTATTAGCTAAAGTTATTAGAAGAGAAATGGCTTTTTAGCTATATCTGTTCAAACTGTCAGGAATCAGTAAATGATATATTAACAAGAAATATATATATATAACTATGCACAATGGAGAATGATTAATTATTATAATTTTAGATTGCATGAATTTGGACTTCCAGGAAGAAGAAGTGCTCAGAAACACTTGCTCTCATTGTAATATATGATAGATTATTTGAGTTTTTCTTACTAATATCAATTCCTAAACAATTCAATTGGCAGTCAACAATATTTTCAGATAAAAAAATTTTATAAAATACAGGCACATGGCATATTTTATGTAAATTCAATTCTGTTAATAATAAAAAAAAATATCTATATCTAGAGAGTACTGCCAAACCTTTAATGAACAAAATTGCATTGTTTTAATTTCATTAATTGTATTTATTAATGTACTTAGGAATTATGCTCAAGAAATCTTCTCATCAAAATGATAATAAAAGGAAACAATTTAAATATTTTAATTCAAAATCTTATAAATGCCAATATTTTATTTTTACAAATAAATTTATCATATACAGTAGAGTCGCTTTAATCCGACACACATGGTTCCTGGGTTTGTCAGATTTCAGAGATTTGTCGGATTATTGGATGTTCAATGAAAAAACTGGAATTACATAAATGAATATGTTCAGTTTATTAAGACTCCTGTCACTGCTCTTGCTGTTCAAATCTTTCACAAACTCCTCAATTTTATCCAAATTTTTTTTAATGTCATAAATTATAGCTCATCCAATTTACCATGAAACAGAGTCAAATCACCAAACTTCTCCCAAGTCAAGTTTTTTATTATTTCTGCCTTTTCGACCACAGTCAATGTCGTGTTTTTGTTTTTCACTTTTTCCAATTTGTGACATTATATAAAGATAAATAACAAACACTGTTACAGTAAAAATGCTATTTTACAGTAAACAGTGTACTGAACTTAAAAATTAGTACGACTACAATGCCTGTGCAATGAATGAATAGCGACTGATTAATTGAGTTAATTTGTTTATGTCAATTTCTCTCTCTCATACACACATCAACAAGTTGTGAAATGAAAATTTCACGTGGGCAGTGTGACAATTTGGAGAGTATCGGACTACTGGGAAATGTTGGACTGGCGAAGTGTCAGATTACAGAGACTCAACTGTATTCTAAACCATGGATATATGTAAAATTTTAATAGGATTTTTAATTCTTGAAGCTTTATATGTACTGAAAGCAATATTTATAAAAACGTACTTGGATTTTGGTCCTCCATCACTATCATCTGCTAACGCATCTTTATCAATTACTTTCAATTGCGTTACCTATAAAAATAAGTTTTTAAACTGTAGAAGCTAATTAATTATCTGTAATTATTACTATTTTACTATGAAAATAAAATATTAAGTTAAATTCCTTAAATAATTTTGAATAAATAAAGCTAATTATAATTTTTATTGTTATAATTTATTAAAATTATATTATACAGTTTATTAATTTTAATTACAATTTTCAATTTTTGAGTTTTTCAATACAAATAAAAACCTAAACTCTCAATAGAAATTTATGTATTGATTAACTATCAATATTATAATTTTTTTTTTGGAAGGAAATTTTTCACGAATTTTAGAAATGTAAAATATTCATTTTTTATTTGATAATTTATTTCCTATTATTATTCAACTTATTTTTTTAAATTCCAAAAACTTCCTTTAATTCCTTTAACATCACAAATATTAATCAAATAAAAAATTTCTCTTTCATATTACCAATTTTCGTAATAAATAAAGTCAATAATCAGAAAATCAATTCTTTTTTATTTTAAAAATGTTATTTTAATCTACCTTTAATTTAGCTTTAGTTACATATGAATTATATTTTTAAAACTCATTTGTAACTAAAATCAATCTGAAGATTAGGTTGAAACTTTAAAATAAAGAACTTATATTTCTGGTTACTGGCATTATTTAATAGAGATTTTTCTTGATAAATCTTTGTTGAACAAACCTAAATTTTCAATACTTAGAAATTATCACCACCACCTTTATCCGTCTCTTTAAATGGTTTTTCATATGATCTAAAATATTAAATTAAAAAAAATATATATGAAAGAAATACAATGGTCTTATTAATGACAGCCTAGATGATGATACAGTTTCAAACATTTATATAAGATTATATGAATTTTTCAAAATTTTTGAACAATTCAAAAATTATATAAAAATTTAAAAAATTATTATAATGAAATAGTAGAGCAGCCAACATACTGAAAAACTACTTAGTTATTTAAAACTAGCAGGTTTGTCAGATATGTTTTCATCACAATACCAAAACAGTCCAATTTCTGGAAAGGTTTTGATCAAATTTAGGCCTTATACAGCTTTATTTTATAGTAATAAAATTTTATTGTTGGCTGACCTGGCAGAACCCCACAATATTATATGAGATTACCATATATATATATATATATGCTGCATATTTGACTTTTTGAACCATTTAACTTTTTATTGCTTTGCCCAAGAGAGTGATTGAGATATCTGTTGATGCAGAATTTTGTGTAATTATGGAGAATAGTTTTTATTTTTCAGCTAATAAAGAAAGCAAAATCAGCTAATAAAGAAGTTTCAAAAATTTCTGAAAGATGACAGGATACAAAAGATACTATTGTTTGATTCAAACAGCAAGGTTTCATATTAAATGAGGGCAGTATCATCAGATCAAAATCCTTATTCACAAACGTTTACTTCCACAAAAATATTTGGAATGTATCCTTTACCAACATACTACTACAGTATTTGTTTTTTCTCCAAACGGACATAACTTTATATATTGTATTTTGTAATATATTTCACAATTAGCCCAATTAAGAGTTTCTTATTTCACATATTTGAATAAAAACTTCCAATTATAAAATGAGTTTTTTGGTGTAATTGCCACCATCTTGAAATATTGTTGTAATATGTTAACTAATTATATAATTTTGCATTATATTGATTGCTAGAGCATTCTGCTGTTATGTTTAAAATTTTTGAATTGTTTTTGAAATTTCCTGAAATTTGAAGATCAAATTTCATGTTTGTATAAGTACAAATATTTGTAACTTGAAGAACATCTCTAATAATTAAAATAAGTAAATAAAATAAGTTTGTGCCATCATATTGTGAATTGTGATATATGACAATGTCACCAAAATGGAAAGCATTTGTAATCAGAGCAACAGTTTATCAGTATGTCATCATATGAAGCTACTGCCTATTCCATACATGTATAAAAGAATGTTATTGGATAATTTATCTTTGCTCATTCTACAAAAGTCTTCCTCTGCCCAATGATTTTATAGCAATATAAAGCTTTTAGAAAATTACAGCATTCTGCTGTTATAATGTTTAAAATTTTTGAATTGTTTTTGAAATTTCCTGAAATTTGAAGATCAAATTTCATGTATTTATTTTTCTAATCATTATTAAATAATTTAAATATACTTACAAGAGCTACTTCTGTATTGCCATAACCATGAAAATTAACTGTACATTGCCCATCTTCTGTGATTTCTTCAATGGTTGCTTCATAAAATCTAAAAGAAGTTAGCTTTAATATTTCACAAACCTTTACAATTTCAGGTTCAATTCTACTATTTTCTTATAAAAATATATGCTTATTTTGGATCCTTATAAATTTATTAATCTCAAAATACTTTCAGAATATCTTCCAACATCAGTGAGACACTATTAAATTTAATCATCAAAAGAACACTTATTATGGAACATTAAATATTACAAATATTCTTCTTAACAAAATTTAAACAACACTGTATAAATAAAACTATACCATAAAAATATACAGAGGACCTTAATATAGGGGTAATTTAGATTCCTAAAAATTGTAATGTTAATTGAAACTAGAAATTCTCTAGGTCTAATTAGGGTTATGTTTCTAGACTGCTTTATTCTTGATATTACAATTGATACCACTTAGTAATTTTCATCTAGTCATTATTATATTGTTCAATACTGGAATGAAATAATTGAAAAGCATAAATTAAATTAAAATTTTAATTGGAAAATGTTACATAGCAATTATATCTTATAATCTAGTCATTATTATATTGTTCAATACTGGAATGAAATAATTAAAAAGCATAAATTAAATTAAAATTTTAATTGGAAAATGTTACATAGCAATTATATCTTATAATTTGTCTGTGGTCTGTTTTTGTTTATAAATTTTTTTGGTCAATTTTTTGACCAACTTGGCCTTCAAACAACAACAACAGTTTAAAATCTTTTATTTTCCAATGAGTAAATGCATTTAGAGTTGAAGGACTAAATTGTCTTCATTTGTTATGATCATCAGTACATTTGATTTTATAATTCTTAAAATCATTTTCTGTACTGATTTACGTAATACTTTGGTATTTCTTTTTCAAGCTGTCATTACATGGTTTTTTGTTACACAATTAAAAATTATGTTCTTATTTTTTTTAATTCTTAATTCTGGTTACATTTTGTTAATTTACCTTCTTTAATATTACATTTTATAAATTTTTAAATTATGTAAAAACTAAAACTAAACCTTTTTACAAAATTTAAAAATTATATACACAGAAGTCACTTCCCAATAATGATGGAATAGATAATTCATTATTGTTCATAATTTAGAATATTACTGTGATCATCTTTGTTGCTGGTGTTGGATTTGAACTGTGTCAAACTAAAATCTTACCATGTAAAACAAAAACCTGGTATCAATTTTTCAACCGTGTTAAACCAAAATCAAGCAATTCAGGGTTATGTTTCTAGAGTGCTTTCTTTCTGATACTAGAATTGATACTATTTAGTAATTTACATCATCTAATCCAAATCTAATATGACAGCAACATATATACCAAATATCTCACAAGATCTACCTATAAATTAAGTACTTGCAATCAGTCCATACTATATAAAGCATTTAGACTAACTATGCATTATAATGACCTGAAGAAAGAGATGGAATTCCTTAAGAAAACATTTATAAACCATGGGTATGGTAGGATTGTTTGCAAAAATGACATCAAGAATTAAAAACAGAAATCTAATCCTCTAGAAAGCTAACAAACAACAGTCAGCAAACCATCTTCAGAAAAAACCTAAAAACTAAATGCAGTTCTTGTTCTAATATTTCCTCATAAGAATAAGAAAATTTTAGAACAAGCATACAATTGTAAATTAGTAGAGAGTTGAAAAAAAAAAAAAAAAAAAAAAAAAAAAAAAAAAAAAAAAAAAAAAAAAAAAAAAAAAAAAAAAAAAAAGAATATATTAGATATTTTAAATGATAAAAATTTTTTATCGTCATTTTTTAAAATATAACTTTTTAACATTTCCAGAGGTCTTTTGGCCTCTAGAAATGTTAAAAAGTATATGCGATTCCAAATGTAAACAAAAATACTAATATAGAGAAATGCTATATAGGATATGTTGAGAGATACCTGGAATAGCATATAGAAGAGCATAAACTGGACATAAGGTTAAAATAAATGCAAAACCACACTTGCAGAAAAAGCATACAACAATGAAGAGAAAACAAAATGGGAAAAATCATAAATTCTTACGAAAAAAGAGAAATAAACCAAATTTATGAAAAATCATTTATGTACCGTATAAAGAAGATATAGGAGACCAACTGATTAATGGGTCAATCCACATCAAGGGGACCAGGGGTCCCCACTCGACCATCTCCAAATTTGATGAAACTTGGTATGAAGGTTCTATATGGTCTTTGATGGTTGTATCCCAAGTTTCAGTTCAGTATCTTCAGTGGTTGAATTTTTAGGGGCT
>AYEL01039173.1:0-33456 GCA_000484575.1 Olivierus martensii
AAAATATTGATTGAAAGAAAAATATACAGTATATATTAACTTAATCAATGAAACCAAAGAACAGTAACTGAAGCATGCAATGCTAATATGTTGCATTTCACTGTTTCTGGCTTTATTGAATAATATATATTTTGCCAACATTATCAAAAAATACTAGATAATAATTTTCTAACACAATCTAATTCACAAATACAAAAAAAAAATAAAAATACTTAGCAAAAACTAAATTTTTTGTTGTGAGTATAATAATTTGGCCACCCACTGTATGTCCGTGGTCGAATGGATGTCAGTCTTTGTGTTCATCAATATTTTTGTCTTCAGTTCAAGAAATTAAAGAAAATATTATTTGGAAAAGAAACTAAAGAAAACAAAGAAAAGAAGAAAGACGATTCTCTCTTATGGATATGTTTATGGGTCTCTCTCTCTCGCGCTTAACTACACAAAACTCCTGTTAAGGTTAGGATTAGGTTTTAACTTTGTAGTTTCATTAGTTTTATTCCGTGTTATTTGTCTTCTATTCTTGTTATATTTGTTTTCTAATTAATATTATTATTATTATTATTATTATATTAAATATATTATTTAGTTATATATAGGTTAATTGTCAATTGTTTCCGCATTTCTCACTTCACTTCTGGACCCGATGTGTCGCTTACCCACATTGCTCACAGTTTTTCAGCCACAATCCTGATATGCACTCATCTCAATATTCTTCACCATGCTGGAGCAACACGGTCTAAACTGCTCCTGGTGTCAGATCTGACGTTCAACATCTTAGATGGGTGTATACTCAGTTTTTCGACATTCTCTGACACTGCAATTCAGTGTCGGGAATTTGATGTCGAAACATACGAAAATTATGTCAAAAAGACTCCTCACAGATCCCACAATTTACATAAAATCATTATATCCATAATGCTTTGTAAATCATTATATTCTTAATATACAAACAGCAATTTAACAAGAGTTAGAAACACTACATTTAACAATAGTAACATATCATTATATATATCCATGGTGGCCAAATTGCAGCTTTTTCTACCTTCTATGTGGCTCCATACCATGAAAGTCAATAGTTAATATGGAGCAAATATTTATATAATTTTAAAAAATAACATATATGTAATTTGTTCATTTATTGTAAAAAATAATATGCATTTCTATATGAAGTAAATGCATGTGAAATACATGATAAACAATTTTTGAAACCATTCTTAAAATTATCCGAAAAAATCAATGCAATTCTCATTGACCCAGAAATTGATTGCTGCTCTCAAGTATTTCTTCGTATTGATTGCTGCTCTCAAGTGCTCTCAAGTCGCAATTCTTCTATGTGGCTCGTAGTGACACGAGGTTTGGCCACCCCTGATATATACAATCATAACTTGGTTTAGGTTGTTTCTATTTATGTCATTTTCAACTTTATGTCAGTTTTTTGTTAATAATGATAGGAAAAAAATAGAAGTTTACTAAAGGATAAGCTTACTGGTCTTACAGGCATAAAATACAATGTAAATACATCAGTGTATTGATACTGATGTTGTGAGGAAGTTAACTTGGACCTGTCCTATTTTTATTTTTATTATGCACTCTATTATTTATTTATCGTTATTTTCTTATATGCTAACGTATTATATTTTAGTTTAAAAGTTAACTTACTTCCCACGTTCTCCGCCTCCGTCGTTGGCAATCACGTGACACGGGATCGGAACCCGTATCCGGAAGAGCTATCCCGGTTAATAATGTCGTATCTACATAATAATTACCACTGAACTGATATGTGAAAATAAGAATGATCCGTATCAGTAATTTTGTTCGATATATAAATTAATTGTAAAGATAATGACATAAATGAAATACTCTGTAAACTAACAACTTTAAACTTGTTACGTATAAGTATGTAAATGAGCGAGTGCGGCGGTGTTCGTCACTCGAGAGTATAAAAGACGACGCAACCGACACGTTGTTGAGGTGTTGTTTGGTAACGAGAGGTGTTGCATTGACGTAAGATTGGTTAAGTGACTTTGGAGTTCTTGTAGAGATCGACTATTGTTTGAAGTTTGTATCGGACGTGGAGGTATTAGAAGTTAAGTAGTATTTAAGGTTCTTTTTCGTGGTGAATAATTGATTGTTGAGATATTTGAATTGGATTAAACAAGTTTTGTTTAACACTTGTTTGTTGCTTTATTAGAGTTTCAATAAAGCATTTATTAACACTTTTGTAAGTGTTTGAGTCTAATAAATTTTATATTTTTCATTATCTAACTTGTTTTGAGAAATTCTTTAATTATTAGCGTAAGTTCTAACATCGTTTTTTTGTCGTTTCAATCTAACACTTATTCGTCACTTCTAGTGATAAGTTCCGGTTTCGTTTGTGCCAGTTTGTTATTTATTGTTAGATTGTGTTTGTAGCTAATTAGTTTAAGTTAGAACTTAGTTAAAGACCTGAGCTCAGGCAGAACTCTGGTATTTGCAGAGTCGCTAGCCGTTAGGTTTAGCTGATAAGTAGATAGTATTGCATCCGTCCTAATCCGCGACTTTGCAATGTCATTTCTACTTTATAGTTAGAAACTACATCTTTATGCCAAAGTTGGCTTTTGTTCAATTTTCTAAGCCATTTGCAAGTGAATATTTACCAGTCATCCAATTAAGTATAAGCTGATGCTGAAACTTTGTTCTTCTTTTAGAAGTTATACAGGTAGGCCTCGATTAGCGCGAATAATTGGTTCCACGAATTTCTCGCGCTAATCGAATTCGCACTAATCGAAGTATTAACTCTATGGAAAATATGGTAATTGGTTCTTGCTTTGTGAGATTCCGGCCATTAGCTAAATTTCACGATGAATAACCACAATAAACTTAACACTAACTGTTTAAGAAATATTTATTTTCATATTTTACATCATTGTTCATCATCTAAATTAATAACTTACCAGGAATTGCGTCTCATATCATCATCAAACCAACCGCCAAATCAAAACTAAAATAGCGAATCGAAAGCGGAAGTTGAGCGCCGCCTGGCCGCCAATTCTGGGTCGAGAATTGAGTGAATAGGCCGATTTGCAATTAAGCATTGCAACTTTATTGAATCAGTAAATTAGTTCCAGATAGAATTAATAAGCGAAGTTAATGAACCAATGAGAAATTTTTAACAAGTTTTCTATTTGTTTATTAGCAGAATACGACAGCAAAAGATAACAAAAACAAATTTTTTTCACAAGTTTTATTTTAAATAAAGAAATCAGATAATAAACAAAAGAAAATAAATAATATCGGTAGCACAGCGATATAATAGGCAAATAATTTTGTAACGATATCCTTATTTAAAAAAATTTAACAAAGTATGCTTTTATGTCGCTCAATCACATCCATTTTTTGCTGTAACGTAATCACTGACCTCTTTTTTTTTTCGTTTCCTGTTTTATCGTCAGAAGTGTTCTTCCTTTTATCCATTTCGATACAGTACTTTTTAAAAAAGAAAATTCTGTACTATACTGTAGCAAAGCTAAATAATACTATACTGTAATCGATAGCAAACCTAAAAATAGAATGTGCAGTACAATAATGTTAAACAGTTAACGGAAAAAGCCCATCTTTCTGATGTTTCACCCCTGACTGTTCTTGGTCTGCTCCTCGTTCGGTTTTACTAACCGAAAATTAACGGTAATTTGTTAATTGACATCATAAAAGGAGCTTTGTTAGTAAGAGTGATCTGTGTTTACAACTCACACTAATCGAATCTTTTCTCGCACTAACCGAATAACGGTATCAATTTTTTAAGTCACACTAATCGAATTCACGCTATTCGAAGTCGCGCTAATCGAGGCCTATTTGTATATCATGCTTTCATACAATTCTTTTAGATTCTGAATTTTGCAACTGCAATATCATCACATTCAATAATTTTATTGATAGACTGATAAATAAAACACTGATAAATAAAACAGCTTTTAAGTTTCGCTATTAATATTGAATCAGTTAACATCAAATGCTTCACATTAATTGGCCAATAGCTAAATGACATCGTTTATTTATGTTGCATTGTATGCTTTCAATTTGAACATTGGTATGTCTGATGTTTTGTGAATGCCACATTTCCACCAATGTATTAATACTGCCTGTGAGACCCAATCACGCAATTTTATGTTGTCAGTCAGTCAGAGAACATATTAAACTTATAAAAATTAAAAAAAAATCATCTAAAAACCAATAAAAAAGAACTAATAAATAAACTAATAAAAACGAATGTTAATACATGCAAAATAATTAATAAAATTATTTAACAGCTTAAAAATGTTAATAGCAACATTATGTGGTTATTTATAGGTGTTTATAGGGAGTCTAGGTTGGGTTGTTTTTAAAGAGTTTATTTGACTTAAGTCGCAAGTCTTGGAATGAATTAACCACATAAGTGAAGTATGATACTATATATACATAATATCATACTTTATCTTATGTATTGAGACCACAAATTTTTTATATATACAGGATAGAAGAAAAGTCTGTACCCCTCAAAATAACTTGATAAATATCATAGATTTCAAAAATCTGTTAATGCCAACAAATACGAAGTCATGGGTGGACTACCTGATGGTGTCCTTCAAATGAGCTGATTATGCAAATGAGGATACATTTTCCAATTGCAAACTTATTTAGCATTCAATTCTAACACATTAAAAACTTTATAATCAAAATCAGATGAATAGTTCTCCCAAAAATAAAAGACATTTTTACATGCAAAACGTTAAAACATATTTCTGATATACAGGGTGTTCTCCTAAAGTCCACCGACAAAATTCTAGGGCAGGTTCTACTCATGAAAAAAAAAAAAAAAGTCCTATGAACACAGTGTCGGAAATGCATATTTATAATGGATTATTAGCTATTCTAAAACAGAAACTATTTTAGTAATACTCCGCTGTATTGAATAATCATAAGTAACTGAAATTGTATTATTAAAATACTTGTCAAGACAATTAACGTATTTTAAAAGATAATTTATTCTGAAAAGTTATCTTTAGAGACATGATGTTTTACCTAGAATGTAAATTTTGCCCGATTTACAATTATCTGTCATGGGACAGTGTGAGGCCCGCCAGCCCGCACGCAAGACCCAAGGACGAAATTGACAGTTTCAATGACCATTTCCATAATTAATGGATTGGCAGAGGTGGTCCTGTACATGAGCTGTGAGATCCCGGATTTAAATCCATTGGACTTTTATCTTTGGGGACATCTCAAAGGCCTAGTGTATCATTCTGAAGTATCTACGCCCGATGAACTCCGAGAAAGAATTATGAATGGGTTTACAGACATCAAGAACATGTCCGGGATTTGTTAGAGTTAGACTCTCATTTTCAAAACGTTTACAAGCCTGTATCGAGTCTGACGGAGGGCATTTCGAACATTTACTGTGATGCCCTCCGCAGCTTTGTTGTTATTGTTCAGTTTTACTAAAATATGTAAAAAAATAAGTCATTTTGTTTTGCAATTAAAAAAAAGTTAATTGAATTGTTGTTGGAAGTAGAAATGTTATAAAGGACGTCGATACATATTACGCGCAGATTAATACATTCTATGTCTTTCAGGTGAAAAATCAGTTTATCTTAAAAAATACGCATTTCCGATACTATGTTCATAAGACATTTTTTTTTTATTTTCATAAGTAGAACCTGCCCTGAAAGTTTGTCAGTGGACTTTAGGAACACCCTGTATAAATAACAAACTAACACTTCAAATCAATACAATAAGACCCCGCTTACTGCTGCTCCATTTAATGCTATTTCGATATAATGCGGTTTTTTCGAATTCTATATTTTTATTGATTAACTTTGATGTGGTTTTTCAAACTGTTATTCTTACATAAATCCAATATCGCAGGAATATCCTATGCCATCTCACAATGCGTTTAATATCAGTGCAGCGCAGTACATACGAAAGTCTGCTGCGGTCAGAATTCATATATATGAACAGTCATCAATGTTATTTTACAGTAATAAAAATAACAATTATCTCATTTTAGTTGTTTTAATTTGAATGCTACCACTTTAAATTAGAACGTTTTTCTTTCATCAATATTTTTGCATTGTTTATAGTTCACTGAATTTGATTACTACTTTTTGTTCTTAAAACTTTTTATTTTCTAATTTTAAGAATTTTTTCATGAATGATATATGAATACAAATCGATATTAGCAATAAAAAAATGTCTAAAATTAATGTAATATAATAGTAATAATACATGTTACAAAATAAAATTTAAAAAAATCCTATGTATATATTTTTTATTCACTGTCTTGTTTCACCTATTCTTATTATATACGTGTTAAAATGACCTCGTTTAATGCTGTTTCATTCAGCGCTTTGTTTCCTTGTCTTATTATTTACGTGTTAAAATGACCTCGTTTAATGCTGTTTCATTCAGCGCTTTGTTTCCTTGGAATGTATCCCCCGCATTAAACGGGGTCTTACTGTAAATTGAAAGCACAGAGCCTAATCAAGATGCAGTCTAAATTTCTTACAGCAGCATCCAAGTACAGTTGAGCATAAGGTTAGATAGAATTCCTAACAGCCTTGAGTGTCAGTAGAAATCTCTGCATAAACAGTAATGATGCAGTCTTGAAGATTCTCTACACCTTACTATGCAAGAATGAAAGTTGTTGTGGCCTAATCAATTGCTGTTTGTGGGCAAACTAATCTTGGATATTTCAAGGAATTGACTTATGTTAGATCTAAATGTTTCATTTTTGGGAGAACTACTGTATTCATCCGATTTTGATGAATTTGAAGGGAACATTTTGAGCAGAGTGAATGGTACTCCTTTTGGGAGATCTTCTATTAATACTCCATACCTTGAACAATGATCCACTCATTTACACTTATAAAAATGAGTTCACTGGTCAATGGTTCATTCAAAGTTCCAATGGATGTGCTTTTGGGGAAGGGATTCACTTAGGGCAGGGGTTTTTAACCTTTTGATGACTCCAGACCCCAAATGGATTGTCCAATATGGTCCCATACCCCTTCACTTGACTGTCAAAATAATCATCAGCATTTTTTATATTAGTTGCCAGTATGACTTCCAAATATGCCAACAGCTTGAATTTACTTACTTTAGAGATCCAGTCCCATATTCCCAGCATTTGGTTCCCATACCCCAAGGGATTTGGATGCCCCTCGGTTAAGAACCCGACTTAAGGGTTATTCCAGTGAAGAACCTTTCTAATCCTATGAGAGTGTTATTCCAAATCACAGTGTCCACATATTGACATCCTGTATGTAGATAGCTGTGATTATAAGCCTGGAGTAAACAACTCTGGATTATTATAGATCTGAGACAAGCTTTTCACTTGTCTCAGGATCTGTAATCCAGGGCTCAAAACTGAGAACTAGAGGATTCAAAACAAGGATGCATAAGGACAGTTCATCATTCTGATGGTACTTCATTATATCAGTCTATAAATTTAAAAGTCACAACTATGCATCATGCTATTGTATAGAATGCTCTTAATGTTCTTTTAACCTGCAGGTATAGAACCAAACAAGATATCCATGAACTAACTGATAGTTTGCCATAACTCATACTTTACTTTCTAAAGACAATATTACCTACAATCAAAAAATTTATCCATAGGAATCCCATGGCAGGCCCATTTGTTGAAATGGCCATTAGATATAAAGAACAAAAGATTCTCTCTGTTAAGAGACCATTTTCATTTGTATTGTAGCTATGGCAACAATATTTTCATAGTATGGAAAACATTACCAGAAGCAGATAGATTTTGTAGTCTATTCAATGATTTAAAAAATTAGATTTAGATTTAAATACAAAACAAGAAAGTATATACAAAATATATTTTTTGGATATTTTAATCAAGAAAAAAGTTTAAAAAAGTTGAACACACAATGACAATTTACTACAAACCTATCTTTAGACCAGTATACATTTCAGCAAATTCCTATGATCCATATTTCTATAAGAAAGTGGCTTTCCATGTCTTCTTTTGAATGTATTCACATGTATCAACTGTTCATCAGAAGAATTAAAAATTTGTGAAATTAAAAAGAATTTTTATATTAAGACAATGTCTGGTTACACTTACAATTTTAAGCTTAAATACTCAAAAATATAGAAAATCAAAATATAATGCCCAAACAACTAATACTAAATATAACTACACATCAATCTAACTACTAAATATAACTATATTAAATGTTATAAAGCAATATAGTATAATACATCACTTAAGAAAAATACCAAAAAAATTGAAAGATTGATCAATAAAAAATAGTTTTTAAAAGAGTAAACCATATATTTCAATGACTTAGAAATGATAAACAAAAAATTAGCATCAATAGATATTCGGGAATTTATCAGATTCTTGCCATGAACCACACATATAACAAAAATGTATTATTTGTAGAAAACACTGAAACTTAAAAATAAGAAGCTATATGGATAAATGAAAAATCTAAAAAGCATTCATCATCAATAAAAACATCCCAAATGATTTACCCTCTCCTTGACTGTGTGCTTATTGGATATTGGTGCTCATGCTTGACATCACTTTCCATTTTATCTGGGACTTACGTGTAAATTGTTTTTATACTTAATTACTCTCCAATTAATTTACATTTTAATACAATATTTCAATTTATTGTTAATATTTTAGCTTTTTATTGTAATTCTTTTTTTTTCTTATTTTATATGTATTTTTATTTTTTATATTTTTTTATTGTAAAAATTCCTATCTTTCTCAGAATGTATATTTTATTATAAACATTATTCCATATACTTTAAATCTATATTTTTTTCTTTTGTTTTGTAATGTGAAACTGAACATTGTATATAATTACTATACAATATTATTAGAAGACTAATAGTAAATATATACTTTATTTACTAACAGTCTTCTAGTTTAAAACTATATAGCTGATGATGTCCATATGGAAAGTCAAAAATATTACTGTTCTTAATAAAAATTTTCTTTTGAAGAGCTGTTTTTCTGTTAAATTTATCAAACCAGGAGGAAGGATAATAAATTTTTAAGTATATAAATAATACAACTGATCATTTTAGACTATAAAAGTATAGTTAGAACACATCTTAATAGAAAAGTCTTCATAACGGAATCATGTCTCGCACAAATTACTTCATTATTTTTTAAGCATTGCTCTACACATTTCAATTTCAATCTTTTAGCATTGATATCGGTATAATTACGTTTTTTAATACTCTTAGCTACCTGCTATCTTATTTCATCTGCAGTGATTGGATCACACGACTGAAGTAATGGCTCTATTTGTATGGCTAAATGTTTCCAGGATGGTAAATTATCCACTAAATTATTTGGACCTAACAATAAGAAGTCATGAACAAAATCCGGTACGATTATATCGTCTAATGCCACATATGTTGTTAGGCTGTAAGATCGTTTTTTCTTTAACTGGTTACAAAATATCCATTTGAGTTTTTTAATATATCTCTTTCTAATTCTGTGTTGAAAAGAATTGATAAATGTTGCATAGATCGGTAAAGCAACTTTTATGTCATCAATATCCCGAAGATGTTTTTAAGAAATAGAAAAGTCTTTTCGTATTATAAACATTTTATAAAATGTTTATAATACGAAAAGAATTTGCCTATCTATAAATTATTTAATAACTTCTTATAAATATTAGATTATAAACATAGCAGAGACAATTTAGAGACAATACAAATGAAAATTTTTTAAATTTTCTAAGATATTGTGATTTGCATTTTTTTCTATAAAATTTATAAACTTATAAAAAAACTGCATTTTTGTCAAATGCATCATGAGGAGAGTGTTGACTAGGGTCCATCCATAAACTACGTCACGTTAGGGGAGGGAGGATGTAGGAGATTTGTGACGAAAAATGACATTGGAGAGGGAGGGAGTCATGCAAATTGTGATGTCATGGTATACAAATTGTTAAATATAGCAATTTTACATCACTACGATTAAAAATTAAATCCTAAAAATTTATAAAAATCTTTTATATGTTGATCATGTAACGATTTCATTTATCACTATCATAAACCAAAACAAATTAAACAAAGAAAACAAAACTTATGACGATGTTTATGTTTTATTTTTCAAAAAATAAAGATAGTAATGTAACATATTTGAAACTACATTTTTTAAATAAAATATGATATATAATTTAAGACATTTGTATCCACTTCTGCTAAAGTTTATTTGTAAGTTATAAAATATATGTAATAAAATTCCAATGTAAAATTATTCCTATTTTCTATATTTTTTATGTAAAATCAGAGAAAAAATTTTAAATAGAAGGGAAGGGTGTCTTCCAATTTGTTACGTCATGATCAGGAGGATCAAGTGTAGTGTGACGAAATATGACGAAGGGGAGGGAGGGGGTAAAAAAGTGTTCAAAATAAAGTGATGTAGTTTATGGATGAACCCTACATACTATTTATCTATATTATTATACTCTATTCATTCACAATGAATTATTTATTTGCACTCATAACATATAAACAATGTATATATTTATTTTCTGCATGTAAAAAATTACAGGAAACATTATGTAAATTCAAATTTACAAAAATTGTTTTATATAAAATGGAGAATATTATAATTTAATTACAATATCCAATAATTCATATTAATTCTTTAATCAATACTTACTGCCCATCTTCTGACCAAGGCGCTAAACATCTATCACCAGGATTCCATTTGGATAAGTCTATACGATTTTTCTTTTTGGCACCATGCAAACTGGATGTAGGAAGAACATCTGGTTCATTTGCATTTAGTAATTCTTTACTTAAATTCAATACTTCCTACAAATAAATGTAAATGATGTATAATGAGTAAAAGTATATTTTAATGTTATGAAAATTATAACTTTCATAAATTGTCATCATCATTATAAAACTATATATATATGCAAAAAAAATTAAATTGATATTTTTGTAATTATATTGTTAAAATTAAAGAACTGATGATCACCAGAACTCATGTTATTGTCATCATTATAAAACTATATATATATGCAAAAAAAATTAAACTGATATTTTTGTAATTATATTGTTAAAATTAAAGAACTGATGATCACCAGAACTCATGTTCCAAATAAAACTACACAATAGCTCTTTTGCAGTCAAAAGATTTTTATTCAGAAACGCTTTCAACGCTCTTGGCGTCTTCCTCAGCTGTTACAAGGAAGTACATTGGGGTAAAGCGAAAATTGTCCAACCGAGTGAGAAAAGCTGGGACCGAAATACGATTGAGGCCCTAGAAATCATCAAAAAGAAAAGGGAATCTATGAGCTTCTCAGTATAACCATGTTTTTTCGCAATCTCTACGATCTTTCTCATCTCTTCTTCAAATAATACTTGGGTGTTGCAGTGTGTAAAGGCTCTGGTAACATACGATTTAAGTGCTGCCTTCTTGTAAGTCCAACGGTCATTCGACCAACGTGGAATTATAACTGGAGTACTAGATGGCTTCCTGTACACCGACATCTCTAGCGAACGATTTCTTATTACTATTTGGACGTCAAGAAAATGTAGGCTCTCTCTGTTCTTTTCTTCCAAGGAGAGCTTTAAACCGTAGCTGGAAATAGTAAATAGTCGTCTTTGATGCGTCTTTTTGTCGCATCTTTCCATGCGACAAAAAGACTAATTACAGTAGTAGGAAGTATTGAAATTCCTCAATTCTTAGAAGATATCTTGAGGAAAGGCCCCTCTTATGCTCTTAAAGCAGTAGCTGATATACAAGACCTAATACCGCCCTTCGAGAGGCTTTTAAATGATATGAATGAGTTTAATAAAGAAAGGAATAGATGGAAATTCGTAGAGGACACTTTAAAACATGAGAAAAAAGATGCATATAAAATCTTTGAAGCTAGTGAAGAAAAACGGCAGATTAAGAAAGCCCATAAATGGCTGCAAGAGAATCATCTTTCGATTACCAGAGAAGATAAGTCTAGAAAGCTAGTATTGATGCAGAAGAAGACCTACGATGATTTTCTGCAAGATTATATACAACAGTCGCAAGCGGAATTGTTAGATAAAGATCCTACAGCTATGCTGGTGAATAGACTTGATAGATTAATGAAGAACAAATGTCTGCCTGAATTCCTAAAAGTTAAAAAGATGTCCAACCCAGCATGCCCAAGGCTTTTCGCCTATGTGAAAACGCACAAGACACCTTTAACCCTAAGACCGATTGTTGAGAAATGCCGTTCCCCGCTGTACAATCTTGAAAAATCCTTAGCTAGATGGATTAACGCTAAACTGAGTGAATATCCGTACGCAGTTACTTCTTCTGTAAAGTTCATTGAAGCAGTAAAAAATCTACAAGTAGATGAAGACCAGATCTTAACAAGATACGATTTTGAAAAACTGTATCCATCCCTGAACACAGCACCGACTTGTCTATGTTTATATCGGTTTTTATTGGCTAATTTTCCGGATCAAACCTCGAGCCCAACCCTTTGTAGAGACTTGGCTGATATCCTCTGTTACAACTCGTTTTTTAGATTCAGAAATTCCTTCTACAAACAAGTCAAAGGAGTGCCAATCGGGAGCCCACTTGCAGGGACGCTAGCAGAGCTAGTCCTGCGATCTGTGGAGGAGACCTCCTTATCTGACATTATTAATGAAGCCAACATCTATCTAAGATATATAGATGATATTTTTGTCGCATGGAAAGATGAAGACAAGATAGAAGAACTTGAAAAGCTATTTACTATTTCCAGCTACGGTTTAAAGCTCTCCTTGGAAGAAAAGAACAGAGAGAGCCTACATTTTCTTGACGTCCAAATAGTAATAAGAAATCGTTCGCTAGAGACGTCGGTGTACAGGAAGCCATCTAGTACTCCAGTTATAATTCCACGTTGGTCGAATGACCGTTGGACTTACAAGAAGGCAGCACTTAAATCGTATGTTACCAGAGCCTTTACACACTGCAACACCCAAGTATTATTTGAAGAAGAGATGAGAAAGATCGTAGAGATTGCGAAAAAACATGGTTATACTGAGAAGCTCATAGAGAATATTTATAAGGAGACTTTGTTTAAACAGAAAAGTAGAAATATGGTGTCTCATGAGAATGGAATGACCCCTGAGCTAAATAATTATAGAGAAATGGAAAGGAGATTTGAAATACTTCCTGACGCTCTTAGAGGTTTTAAAACAGTGAGAAATTTACTGAAGAGAAGTAAAAAGAAACCTGCTTTTAGAAGACCTTATACGATTTTTAATTTGTTAAAAAACGTAAAAGATGAGTACACAAAAGAAGAAGGAACTGGCGTATATGAAATACCCTTAACAAATTTAGATAAACAGGAAGAGGAAGTTTATATAGGGGCAACGGCGAGGAACCTTAGAAATAGATTACTAGAACATAAAAGAGACGTCAAAAAAGGCTCTATGACAACAGCTTTAGCGAAAAGAGCGTACGAGAATGATGTTCAAATTAGATGGCAAGATGCCAAAATAGTTAGGCAGATAAGAGATTTAAAAGATCTATATATTGCAGAGCAATTACGGATTTTTACAGGAAGTAAGAATGGGAGTGTTATAAATGAGAGAGAATCTGTCTCTATTTCAAAGGCCTGGAAATTTGTATTAAACAAGTAAAAGTAACATAAAGTGAACTGGAGAGTATTTAAGTTTACCGTTTAACTTATTAATAGTGTCTAGCTATAACAATTTATTAATTTATTTTTATTTATATTTTTTATTTACTCTTAAGAAAATATATCTTTCTTGTAATTTTTTTGAAATTCGTTCTATGTTCTAGAACAATAACATTTATTGATTATGTTAACTGTTCTATAGTTTATGCCTTTGTGTAAAGCTGATGATGACCGCTTATGGTCGAAAACGTTTCTGATTAAACATTTATTTTAAGTTGTTTACTACTGGACTGCTTATTTAGTGCTTATGTTTAATAGTCTTTTAAGCTCTCTATATCAATATAGGTTGGTGAAATGATGAGTGATGATATTTGTTTGGATTTTTACATAGTTCACAGTCTTTAGTTCAGTAAAAACGCACAGTCTCCAGTTTATTATGCACACAATTCCCTTTTTTTTTTTTTTTTTTTAAACACTGAATTCTGTGGTTGACACCGATGGTTAGCACCTTGGCTTGGCATGACTAATGACAGACCAGAATTGAATGGGAAGAAATCTTAGCACTGACTGACTTGTTCTCCATCTCATATGAAACTTTTTGATCTTTTCTTTCACCTTTTTCCTGTGGAAAGATGATGTCTTATGTTTTCTCCTTATTTTTTGTTTTATTTGTCTTTTGCAATATCTGCATGTAACACAACTGTTTGTTTGATCATATATTTTCTATCATTTTTTATTATTCTTTTTTTATATTGTGAGGCAAGGTTCTCCAGCTGGATAGAATGATATCTTTATCATTTGTTTTACTTTTAAGGTGTCACTCCATTTCCCTTTTCTCTTCTAAACAATTTATAAATTCCAAATGTTATAATAACAAACAATTATTTTACAGAGATTAAATCCTTAACATGATGACAATTATTTATTGAGGTCTCCTCGGACCTTACAGTTCTTGATTTGTTTACATTAGGTTTTTTTAAAATAAATTTGAAAATGTATAAAATATTAAATTAAAAAGTATTGAAATTAAGGAAAAACATATCAATACTGAAATAATTACATGACATATCTTAATATTGTTTAATCAAAATTTTATATTAATTGGTTTTTATTGATTTTATTAAATTAATTAATTAATTAATTTGGCTGTTATTTCAAAAATAAACTGCTAGGGGAAGTTTGACTTGATAGGATTATTTGAATCATGTAAATCCCTTAGTAAATGTTGATTTATGATTTCCTTTATGATGTTTTATTCATAAGATCAGCTGCTATCCAAAAATAACAATTATTTTGTTGGCTGGCTAAATCTTCATTAAAAAAAACTTGTTTTTGGCAATATCATATATGAAACGAAAATGCCTGAAAAAATTAAAATAAAAAAAATACTTATGCTGTTAGAAAGAGAATAAAAAACAATAAATTGCAAAATTTCAAAAGATTTTGACAAATCAAATGAGATATGATAATAAAGTTCAAAGCTTACAAAATAGCACTTAGAGCAATATAAAAGTTTAAATTTTATATTGCAAAACGTTTTTGATACTGTATCATCGTCAGTTATACAAATGGTTAAAAAACTTGAGAACCAAGTGGTTCTAGAACAGAACAAAAAATTAGAACAATTTAAATTTAAAAGGATTACTAAGTTTAAATATTAAAAATATTAAAAAATATACAGAAAAATACAGAAAATTATAACATATAACAAAAATTACAAGAATAAAATATTCCTCTAACAGGAGAATGCAAAATTAAACAGTTAGATATTTCTTCTAACAGCATATCGCCATGCAGCACTGATCATGTCTGCCTGTCTGATGTTAATAACTTTATCAGTCTCGTTGTGCTTAAGTATGTAACTTCTCTACTATAGGTAGATCTTTGCGGTTCCGTACATTCTTTACAACCTTGGCATCTTGCCAGAGTACATTCGTGTTCTTTTCATACACCCTTTATGCTAAGATAGTACAAAGGTCCCTTTGCGAATGTTGTCCTTATGTTCAAGAATTCAGTTTTTAAAACTGCGTGCAATGGCCCCAATGTATATATCTAGCTGGTTGTCGTCATGATTTCTCAAAGGGATTTTATAAACTTCTGTTTTAAAGTCAGTAGACCTTTTAGTTTTATCATTGCGAATAAGATTAAAGATTGTAGGGGCTCTCCGGAATATGCTAGCTATGTCAGCTGACTTTAAGGAAGACTTAACAGTTTTACTATTGTGGAGCCGGTATGTTATAGGGTAACGGGAGGTGGGATTTAGAACATGCTCAGTGGGTGTCAATGTTACTGGCCGTCCAGAAGGAACCCTTTGTCTTTCTAACTTCTCTTTCACTCTCATATACAGGCTTCTCAAAAACCTAGTAGTATAGCCATGCTTTTTACCAAGGTTAAAGATTCTATCCATCTCTATTTTTTGAAGAAATCTATTTCTACAATGCATAAAACATCACTAAAATAATAATTAAATGCAGACTTTTTGAAGGACCAAGGGTCGAAGGACCATCTTGGTATAACTACCGGAGGGGCAGAAGGTTTTACATAGACAATAGTGTTAAACCTACCAGCTTCCACTAAGATATTTATATCTAAGAAATTTACTTCTGTCGGACAATCTTGTGTAAGATTAAGTTTCAGGCCAAACTCTACTGTATTGAAGTGTTTTACAAGATCATTTGCATTGTGTTTATCTTTCCAGGTAACAAACAAATCATCAACATACCTTGAGTAAAACAAGAACCCACTAAACAGGCTTTGACTGAGCTGTAGTTCAACTTCTCTAACGACCAACTCAGCTAAGATCCCAGCCATTGGGCTGCCTATAGGGACCCCTTTATGTTGCTTATAAAAAACACCTTCAAACTCGAAATACACAATGATAAAACTAAAAGGTCTACTGACTTTAAAACAGGAGTTTATAAAATCCCTTTGAGAAATCATGATGACAACCAGCTAGATATATATATTGGGGCCACCACACGCAATTTTAAAAAGAGAATTCTTGAACATAAGGACAACATCCGCAAAGGGGACCTTTGTATTGGGGCCACCGCACGCAATTTTAAAAAGAGAATTCTTGAACATAAGGACAACATCCGCAAAGGGGACCTTTGTACTGCCTTAGCACAAAGGATGTATGAAAAGAACACGAATGTACTCTGGCAAGATGCCAAGGTCGTAAAGAATGTACAGAACCGCAAAGATCTATCTATAGTAGAGAAGTTACAAATACAGCACAACGAGACTGATAAAGTTATTAACATCAGACAGGCAGACGGGATCAGTGCAGCATGGCGATATGCTGTTAGAAGAAATATCTAACTGTTTAATTTTGTATTCTCCTGTTAGAAGAATATTTTATTTTCGTAATTTTTGTTATATGTTATAATTTTCTATATTTTTCTGTATTTTATTTTTTAATATTTTTAATATTTAAACTTAGTAATCCTTTTAAATTTAAATAGTTCTAATTTTTTGTTCTGTTCTAGAACCACTTGGTTCTCAAGTTTTTTAACCATTTGTACTACTGACGATGATACTCACAGTATCGGAAACATTTTTGTACAATAAAATTTAAACTTTTATACTGCTCTAAGTGCTATTTTGTGAGCTTTGAACTTTGTGACAGAAAGTTAAGCAGTTTGTTTTAGCATTGGTGACTGTAAGATATAATTTAATTTTTTGCATATTAATTAGGCTTAATTTCAATAACTGCTGGCATGCAACAGGTTAGTCTCATCTTTATAGAAGTCAGCAAATTTGGAGGCAAACTAGCTTATTACAGCAAGCAAGATATGATAATTTAATTTTTTGCATATTAATTAGGCTTAATTTCAATAACTGCCGGCATGCAACTGGTTAGTCTCATCTTTATAGAAGTCAGCAAATTTGGAGGCAAACTAGCTTATTACAGCAATAATGACATCCTTATCACTGACAAAACAACTTCCCCTTAAATTTTTTCATATTTCAAAAGAGGAAGAAGTCTGAAGGTGTCAGGTTGGGAGAATATAGGTGATGGGGCAAGGCTTCAAGATTTCATAGCCATATTTGTGCAGAAAAGTAAGTTTTGTTTCTGCAGTTCGATGTGCAAATGCATTCTCAGCTAACAGTAACACATCTTTTGACAGCAAACCATATCTTTTTTCTTTGATATTGTCCTGCAACTTTTGTAGCAAGTCCCTGTCAATCATTGTTAACCCTTTTGTAAGTAATCTGTCAATATGCACTTTTGATGTCCCAAAATAAACACATGATCTTGCTGGATGGAATTGAATCAAATTATCCTGTAGGCTGATGTAACTACATTTGAATTCCTATTTCCATTATTTCACAGTCTCTCATAATGGATATTCCTCACCGTATACAGCTGACATCTGTTTGCAGATTGTTTGTATAGTTTTCCATTGAATATGAAAAATACCATATCAAGACTCAATACTCAATTTTATCCAGAATGATACCTTCTGGCTATCACATTTCTAACTCTGGTTAAACAGAATCTGTCAAAAACAACAACAAAAAATGGCATGCATATTAGTAACCTATCACTGTTTAATAATTATACACTTATAGCACACATGCACGGTGACGCTAAGAACTTTTTTGCCTCCCATCAAATAAGCTCTGTTTATACATAAATATAGGAATCTTCTAACTTACATTGTCTCAAGTTACATTATTCTGCCCTTATGCCATTTTTCCATAAAAATTTATCAATCATATTGAGAAAATTCATCTGTACATTCTATTATATTGTTCATATGTCATCAAGAAATTGCCCTTATGCCATTTTCCCATAAAAATTTATCAATCATATTGAGAAAAATCATATTGAGAAAATTCATCTGTACATTCTATTATATTGTTCATATGTCATCAAGAAATTGGTATCTAAATTTCAAATAATTTTCATCTCACACACATATATATTTATATATAAATAAGTTTTCTTGTCTCTAAATGATACTTCTTTAATTCAATTCATCATCAAGATTTGATCCTGGAACCTCTGACTGAAAAGCCATTAATTTATAATGTTGAATCAACATGCAGAATAATGTTGCATTTCATCCTGGAGAATTGGGAATCAATTCTATATCATTTATCTCTAGAATTTTCAAAACAATCTGGACCTGGCTTATTGAATCCTATCTTTCACTTCACTGACATTACTACAGATATATACAAATTGTGTTTAATCAAATACTGTTTAGTTACACCTGATAGGAAAGCAAGTTAAACAAGAATGTAGATGTCAATATAGGTGCATGGAATGTATGATAGGCACAAGCAAAGGGCCCTGAGAAAACAGTGAAATGAATCTGGAAGAAAATATTTTTTATTTTTTTTTCCACTGATATTCAAGGTCCAATTTCCGGTGCAAATTTAATTCTATTGCTTAGACCAGTGGTTCCCAAACTCTCTAGATTTTTGGCGTTCCTGCTTACAGTGAAATGAATCTGGAAGAAAATATTTTTTATTTTTTTTTTCCACTGATATCCAAGGTCCAATTTCCGGTGCAAAAATTAATTCTATTGCTTAGACCAGTGGTTCCCAAACTCTCTAGATTTTTGGCGTTCCTGCTTAATCCATGTTTTTCCAAGGCAACCTATCTCAAATTCTAACAGATAGTAAAAAATTATGAAAATTTTATATTATTTTGCAGCACTCGTGAGGAAACTGCAGCTCCCCAAAGCACCACAGTGCACACTTCGGGAACTACTGACCTAGGCAATAAAGAAATCCCAATATTATGGCAACAACCACGATTTGAAAGTTAATTTTGAAAATATTTCAAGTGTCATATTCCATGACAAGGTATCAAATTAGACAATTTTATTGAAATTCAAAAGTAAAGTATGCTTATAGGATCACATTTTAATTGAAGCCTGAAGATCAATCATGAAGAGTTGAAAATTGAAGAGGCTTGGATTCACTGAAACAATATGAATATTCTTTAGGACATTGATTTGAATGAATAAGGGAAGTTAATTTTGAAAATATTTCAAGTGTCATATTCCATGACAAGGAATCAAATTAGACAATTTTATTGAAATTCAAAAGTAAAGTATGCTTACAGGATCACATTTTAATTGAAGCCTGAAAATCAATCATGAAGAGTTGAAAATTGAAGGGGCTTGGATTCACTGAAACAATATGAATATTCTTTAGGACATTGATTTGAATGAATAAGCAGTAACAATAAAGCAAATGCTTTCCTCCTTTTAGAAGAGCAAGGTTTAGCACTTGATTTCCTTAAGCATTGTCAAAGAGACTTGTTTATTGTAATTTCTATTAGCAGTTATTTAGATGATCCGATTTTAGTTGAAGAGAGAACGCTTTTTTCTCCCTAAATTATCATTTGATTTATCAGGTTCATACTTGTAAATCTCATAAGTACAGAATATATAAGTTCAGTCTTGCTGAAAATTTTTGGTGTAGAACTAATTATGCCATTGAAGCAATGATTTTTGATGTAGAATTAATTATGCCACTGATTTTCCTGTAAATGCAATGTTAAAAACATTTACAGGAAAATCAGTCTCAATTTATGCTATCTTAGATAATGTCACTGGTCTTGATCCCACCTATGATATAACTTCAGGGGATTCCTATATAATGTAATCACAATAGAAATTCTCAACAAAACTTTCATTTTGAAAGCAAACAGAAAAGTTAAATTTATGTTTAAAAATCTAAAATTAAAACTAAAATTCTTTATTAACCAATTCATAAGAAGAAAAAATAATAATAATTTCAAAGATATAACAAAAATGAAAATTTGATACTAGTGAATTGAGATTTATTGTTATAATATTTTAGCATTTTCAGATTGTAATATGCTTAAATCCATTTCTATGAAAAATAAATTAAAATAGTCTTAATAAAAAATTAATAATTGTAAAAATTGTGTTTTTCAGTTGTTTAAGATATCTATTCAAAATTTTCAAAATAAATTCCATATATAAATAATTTCTTTGAATGTATAAATAAATTTTAATTTTTTTGTTAATGTGGTATGGTAAAAATCATTTAATTCTATATTCTTGATTTTCAGTTTGCAAAAATTATTTATTATGATGCAAGTATTTTTATATATTTTATTAGAAAATATTTTTAGTTTTTATTAATTTTCTTTCTATTTGTTAATTTAAAATATTTACTTTTGTACATTTCAGCACACATTTTTTTGAATCACAATATTGGTCATTTTTTTAACCAATAATCCTTTTACTAGTATTTATCTTATATTTGATCTTCACTAGTATTTGACAGCGAAATTAAATGAAAACATAGAAAATCAATTATTTCAGAGTGATAATCAGCTAGCTAGTAGGTATTAATACTTTCTCTGCTGTTATAATATTCTTTAATCTATTTTTGTATCAAATATCTGCTTCAATTTTATTTAAAAAAGTTATCATTCTTTAATTATGTAAATCAGTGATACTCAAAATAGTAGTCCATGAACTGGTACTAGTCTACAAGCCATTGGCTATCATGTTTCCAGAAATATGAAACTAGTGTGCTATACATTCGTTCATTGTTTATAAGCATTATGCTAACACATGACTGTACAATAATATAAATGCTGATGAAGTCAAGACATAGAGCAAGGAAAGTATGCCTATACATAAACCTTGTTTCTTGAGGCAAGTTGGGAATCTTTTATTGGTCCATAGAAAATTGCCTGTCCTTGGAGAACTAGAAAAAAAATAACTGTTGGTCTGCATATCAAAGAGTTTGGAAAGCACTGATATAAATAATGTGCTCTCTCTCATTTTTTGCATTTATTCTAATTTCTGAATCATTGTCAATCTTGCTTTTCAACTATTAACAATGTCGAATGGTGACTTTGGCTCTTGCTGTGTTAATGTAATAAATTCAGAAGTATATAAACAAAACAAAAAAATAGAAATAATGCAAATAACTTTTAACCTTTAACGCTCTAAAAGTAAAAAAATTAACGTTCTTTAATGCTCCAAATTATATGAAATATGATATTTAATATTCGATATTTTGCCATAATTTTTTACTTTTTGGCATGAAAAAATTATATTTTGTTGTCAATATACTCTCTGTCCTGATATTGTTTTTAATTTTAGTTATAGGACCAAAAGAAAAACAGAAAAAAATATGAAAGAATTAGGCCTAATTTGAATATGTAAACAAAACATAATTTTTTCAAATACGAAAACAATTAGGCCTAATTAGCATATGTAAACAATATATAATTTTTCAAATTATTCACAATATATTCGCCATCGTATGAAAAAAATGTTGATATATTTACATTCCTGGTGATATTCCACATCTTAATATCAAATTACTTCATAATTCTAAAAAATTTTTCCAACTGACGAAGAAAATTTATGATTCGTTCATAATTCTAAAAAGGTTTTTCACTAAACAAAGACAATTTATGTTGAAATTTCAGCGGTCAAAGTATGGCGCAATCGAAACTTGATGTCTTGTATAAACAAACAATCGTATTATCTCTCTCGCGGATAAAATACGGTATTCTTCTACACAAATGTTTAAAATAATTATTTATTAGTCATTTTTCTTCGTATTTTCTTAAAATAATGCATGATAAATACTTTTTATTTTATAAGAAGTATTAGTACGTATGAGAATTTTGACTTTGTTGAAAATTTTGTTATTTTAATAAATATTGCTGTAATTTGGACACGTAGCTATCATCCTGCCATTTGTATGCCAGATTCAGCACTGATTTTTGATAAATTATCGTTTTTATAGTTTTTTATTCAAGATTAGTCGGGTTAACATATGGTAGTCAGGATTCATGGTTACTAAACCGCGGGTTAAGTGAATCACTAGCTACAGTATTAATATAAATTGAGTGATAAGTTCCAACATTGATATGAATTTTCTGTGTGATTTGACCAATATAAAATGGTTGAATGTACAGCTAATCTCACTGATCACGAGATTTAATGACGAAGATGTCTAGGAGTGATATAAACGATTGCTTATCAAGATTGTTTATCAAAGGAACCATGGTAAAACTGCATGTTAAGCAGACTTATTTGTTACTGAACCGCATATTAATGCGGTCCAACTGTATTTCCCAGTGATTGCATTTTGTGTATGTATTCTGTGTCCATAGTGCAGATTTACAAGAATTAATGAAAAAGTTTTGTGTTATAGGAAAGTAAATATGTTAAGTAGAAGATTGTGTGGTAGAAATACTGTGTTATGTGAGAGTTTCTGCAATTTCAAATCGTGTTAGAACAAAACCGTGTTATAAGAGGGATAACCTGAACAAAATAAAGTGTTAAGTAGAAGATTGTGTGGTAGAAATACTGTGTTATGTGAGGGTTTCTCCAATTTCAAATCGTGTTAGAACAAAACCGTGTTATAAGAGGGATAACCTGAACAAAATAAAAGCTTTGATTATTCATAGGAAAAGTGAAATAATATAGTCATAATTAGCTTATTAGAACTTAAAAAAAATTAAAGATGCAGGAATGCTTTCAGGCTGGATTGCCCCTCTTCAGCTGCACAGAGAAAGTGAGATGTTCTGCTTTCTGTTAACGATCACTTTCTCTGTGCAGCTGAAAAGAGGTAGTCCAGCCTGAAAGCACTCCTGCATCTTTTCTTTTTTCTTTTAAGATCTAATAAACTAATTTGGATTTTGTTTTATATTAATATAGGTTCTAGTTATTAATTTAGTCACATGATTTTGGTAATGATCTGTAACAAACAAAATCGTAGGTTTGACATAGAAATGAGAAAAAAAATTCTTCCTCTTTTACATTAAAACAAATCAATTTTAATATAATGAATCCAAAAATATATATCAATTTGCAAGTTTGCAAACAAATTGCAAACTAGAACAACCATCTACACCATCACAACAAGGCCACTCCCAAAATGAACACAATATAATGAATCCAAAAATATATATCAATTTACAAGTTTGCAAACAACTTGCAAATTGCAAACTAGAACAACCATCTACACCATCACAACAAGGCCACTCCCAAAATGAACATACATCTAAATTTCTGCAAATCAATAATTAGGAGAATGCCTGTCATAAATAAGTTGCAAAGTCGCAGATTAGAACGAATGCAATAATTCCAATTATAAGCTAAACCTAACGGCTAGCGACTCTGCAAATTCCAGAGTTCGGCCTGAGCTCAGGTCTTTTTCTAAGTTCTAACTTAATACTAAGTAATTATAAAACAATCTAACAACAACGTAACGTCTAACTGACGAAACGAAACTAAATATCGGAACTTACACTGAAAGTACCGATTAAGTGTTAGCAGTAAAAAGAACAAAAAACGATGTTAGAACTTACACTAATAAATTGAAGAGAATACTCAAAAAAGTTAGATAATAAGAAAATATAAATTTATTAGACTCAAAAACACTTACAAAATGTTAATAAATGCTTTATTGAAACTATAATAAAGCAACAATCAATTAATCAACAAAACTTGTTTAATCTAACTCAAATCTCAACAAACAATTATTCACAAAGAAAAGAACCTTAAATACTATTTAAATTCTACTACCTCCACCTCCGATACAAACTTCAAATAATAGTCGATCCTTACAAGAAACTCAAATGTCACTTTTCGCCAATTCTACGTCTGGAAATTCAGCACCTCTATCGGCTTGTCGACTGCGTCGGTCTTTTATACGGGTGACTTACAATCCCGCACTTCGCTCATTTGCATACTTACACGTAACAAGTTCAAAGTTATCAGTTTACAGAGTAATTCATTCATGTCATTATCTTTACAATTAATTTATATATCGAACAAAAATACCGATACGGATCATTCTTATTTTCACATATCAGTTCAGTGGTAAATATTATGTAGATAAGAGGACACCATTAACCGGGATAGCTCTTCCGGATACGGGTTCCGATTCCGTATCATGTGATTGGCAACTACAACGGAGAGTGTGGAAGTAAGTTAATATAAAAGTAGGACAGGTCAAAGTTAACTTCCTCACAAAGTTAACAAAAAACCAAGAGCTAAAACTAGCATATAAAAGGAATTCTATCATTTTACTAAATGGCAACAACCAAGTTAACTTCCTCACAAAGTTAATAGAGAGCTAACCAAGAGCTAAAACTAGCATATAAAAGGAATTCTATCATTTTACTAAATGGCAACAACCTTTATCCCTTAGATCAGAGAGTCTGAGTCTACATTCTGTCTATATACAATGAGGATCTTAATAGACAGGAGGAATACATAGGGATAATCCTATGTATTCATCCTTCAAGAAACCTGAAAGAAAGAATTCAAGAACACAAAGCTGACATTAAAAATGACAATCTAAGAACAGCCATAATGGAAAGGTCCTAGAAACATAATATACTGATCAAGTGCAAAGATATAAAAATCATAAAATCATAAAATAATTTAAAAGAAAGCTTGTTGTTGGAATCATTGGAAATAATACAAAGGGGACAATATAAAAATGTTGTTAATAGATAAATGTAGGGATATTTCTGCAGCATGGCAATACATTTTAAAGAAAACTGGAAGCCAATAGTGCAGTACCTAATGTTTTAAGTATCCTATAAGGACTAGTTAAGTTTAGTTTTATTAATTTTTAATAAATATAACTGTAAATATTTGTGAATTTGCTAACTAATTATTAAATACACAGTAAAATATATGTATATCATATTATATTTAAAGTGCACTAATAATTTTGTTTGTTAATTGAAATTTATAATCTTAATATTAAATTTAAAAGTTTATATTGTTTTAAGAGATGATGTAATCTATTTTTGATGCTGAAGATGGTTGTTTATCAACTGAAAATGTTTCATTAGTTATAATGAAAACTATTATTTAATAAAACTATTATACTTTCTTTGCGTAAATAAAACTATAAATCATTATATAAATACATTTAATAAATTAGATATACTAATAAATATTTCTCATAAAATAATTACTAACTTTAAATTAAAGTTCTATGTCTATTATGAATAATATAAAATCAATACTCATGTATGACGTCATGCAACAGCGGAAGCGGCCGTGCCTACTGCAGCGAGCCAGCCGCACAGGCTATTTTTAGTAACATATCGTGTATAAAAAACTCACGTATCTGCTGATGTGTAACCAGATTGACACACTGATATTTTTTATGCAAAAACGGGATATGCAAACATATTTAAAGCACGATGCATAAACATAATGACTTTTTAGGTAGGTACTGAAAGTTTCAGCCCAGTTGCATTAAAAGACAAAAAATACAAAATGAGAAGTGCGCATCCCCAAATTGGTTACACGTCACTGTAAAAGGGTTAGGAAGTATTCTAAGAGAAGTGTGCAATAATATTAATAAGCAAGGTAGTAAAAAGAGAAACCCACCTGACGCCCGGAATGGCTTTAAACCAGTACCATACCACTTAAAGGATTTAAACCTGTTAAGAAAGTGGCTAGAGACAGCAATTATAAACTAGCAGCATATAGAGGCCCGACTATCTTTGGACTCCTAACAAACGAGAAAGAACCGATATAACAAATGGAGAGATGTGGAGTTTATGACATTCCAACAATTAACATGGAAACAGGGGAACAAGCTTCGTATATTGGAGTCACTAAGAGAAATTTGAGAAAAAGACTCGCAGAGCATAAAATAAATATTAAACAAGGAACATTAACTACCGCCTTAGCCACAGAAGCATATGCAGCAGATTTAAACATAAAATGGGCCGAAACTAAGATTGTAAAACCACTCTTAAAACATACGCAACCGGAAGTAGCAGAGACAATTAAGATTGTAAAACCACTCTTAAAACATACGCAACCGGAAGTAGCAGAGACAATTGAAATTTTAAGAAGGGGTAAAAAGAAAAAATTATTAAACAACAGGTTAGCGTGGGACCTGCCGCAACCTTGGGGTAGTGCTATAAACCAGAGTATAGGAAAGAAGCAAGTCAGCGCATAATAAGAGAAGGTCTACTTGTTATGTGGCTAATTAATATTTTAAGCTTATAATATATTTTTGTAATATTTATAAAAAAATTTTTTGTATGTAGTAATAATCCCTGCTTTGTTTAAATCTTTGATGATGTAATCAATTTTAAAAAATTTTTTATTCTAAAAGTATGTTCTTTTTCGAATGTTCTATTCTGTATCTGATGATGGCCGAATAGGTCGAAAACGTTAATAAAATGTTGTTTTGTTGAATATTTAATATAGAACTGCAATCTACTGCTATATATTCTGAGTTATTGCTTAAGTCTTATATGCAGTTTTGATATGTTGTTTTATTTTACACTCTTGAATCATAAAATTCTACGTTTTCATGATTTGGGAAACTTTTTTCCTTCAGTATTATAACTGCTTGCATCATGTGGTTTAGTTATTGCACAATATATTTGTATTATACACTCATCCCTCGATTTACACAGTATCGTTCCTGGAAAAATCGTGCAAACCGAAACCGTGTAAAACGAGATGCTGTATTATACACTCATCCCTCAATTTACACAGTATCGTTCCTGGAAAAATCGTGCAAACCGAAACCGTGTAAAACGAGATGCAAAATTCATACAAACTAGAAGGATATGTTCAATTAAATTGTAAACCGTGTAAATCGATATAATAATAGTAGGATATCTTTCGTGTAAAACAAGACGCAGAATTCATACAAAATAGAAGGATATGTTCAGTTAAACTATAAACCATGTAAATCAATTTAAAGAAGATAAAGAAAAGTCAAGGATATGTTCTTTATAACTGTGTAAAAAGAGATAAGGATTAAAGGGGAAAAGGGGGGATTGGTTCATTAATTTTTAGACACAGTTTAATGCTTATACTTTTTCAATTTATTTTTAGAGATAAGGATTAAAGGGGAAAAAGGGGGATTGGTTCATTAATTTTTTAGACAGTTTAATGCTTATACTTTTTCAATTTATTTTTGAAAATGAAAAAATAAACATTAACATCGAATACGGTACAAAAAAATTAACAATATTCCGTACAAACTAGCATCGAATACGGTACAAAAAAAAAAACAAATTAACAATATTCTGTACAAATAAAAACAATAAAGAATTCAAACATAAATAGGCAAGCTGCAAGCCTGAGTTGAGTTTAGTTGACCTGCGAGACTTGGACAGTAAAAGTTAATAGTGAGCGATAAATTGTGTGAGACTTGGATAGTAAAAGTTAATAGTGAGCAATAAATTGTGAAAGCGAAAGTACAAATAAAAACAATAAAAGCATTCAAGCATAAATAGGCGAGCTGCAAGCGTGAGTTGAGTTTAGTTGAACTGCGAGTGGACTAGGAAGAATGCGAGTTATTCTGAATAAAAGACACAGATTAGTGTTGTATGAGATAATTAAGAGAGCGATAAATTGTGAAAGCGAAAGTGGACTAAGAACTGTGAATTATTGAGTGATAAATTGTGAAAGCAAAAGTGGACTAAGAAGAACTGAGTTATTCTGTTTAAAGACATACAGATAAGTGTTGTATGAGATAATTATCGGATTTTGTATTGAATTTAGTAACTAGTGTTGTATGAGATAATTATCGGATTTTGTATTGAATTTAGTTATGAAAGTGGACTAAGAAGAACTGTGAGTTATTCTGAATTAAAGACAGATTATTGAAACTAGAATTGTTTTGTGTGTAAATAAATTGGACTATACAAAATTTAGCTGTATTCACTCTTTACTAATCTCTACGAACTCGTAAACCCACAAAACGTGACAATATGATACTCTCTTAATTTATAAATGGCATAATGCAAAACAATCGAAATAAAACCCAAAAAAATTTTTTGTTTTTATTTAAAAACTGCGTAAAATCGAAGCTGTGTAAATTGAGTACTGTGCAAATCAAGGGATAGGTATACTAATAATAATTTGTGTTTATTCAATTTAACAGTCATAAAAATGTTTCACTATAGTAGTACAACATAGAAAAGAACCTGCTAGAGGGCACTTCAACGTTGCAGGTGTTAATAGACTCTCCTATGCAGGGGTGTCGGAAGGGATTCTCCTCGATTTTCGATTATTATATGTGTATATACTGTATATACTACTTGTTTCATCTTGGACATGTCAGCCGAAAATTCTGAAATTTGTACATCCATCTCAGGCAGACCCTTTACGAAGTCAATCACGTGAAATATTTAAAACATGTAACTGTCGAACGCCCCTAAACTTCATAAATATCGCTAAGTAGTATCTCCCAATGCGCCAGTTTGTTTCTGGGCAGGTTCTTTTCTAAGTTGTACTACTATATTGGAATTGATCATCTTTCTTTGTGATATAATATTAATTTAATCAAAGGATATTTCATTGGATTGATATTCAAATAAGTTTAACTGCATTATTTGTTAAGATGTTATTTGTCAAAATTAAATTTTTTATTGTGTATTTTTCTTTTTTTAAATTTTAACTATGTTAAAATTTAAAAAAAGAAAAACTAGTTAACTATGCATTAGTTAACTAGTAACAAAAAAGAAAAACTAGTTAACTATGTTAAAATTTAAAAAAAGAAAAACTAGTTAACATTTTAAAAGAAGAACTAGTTAACTATGTTAACTAGAAGTTAAAATATGAAACACTTTTTTTTATGCTGTTAATATTTTAAATAAATTTTGTCCTGTAATTCGACTTTTGCAGTATAATTGCAGTAATAAAATTTGAATAATTTTTCTTGTTCAAAGTTACATCAATCCAAAATAGGGAAGAAAGATAAAAATTATATAATTAAACTGGTAAATCAATGACATTTTAGAATTGAATAAGTACAGTATATACTGTTTTTGTTGATTATAATCAAAATAAAACTCATTTGCTGCTGTATTGCATGTTTATATTTGCAAAACAGCAGCATTTCCCTTTGGTGGTGCATTTTAGAACTATTCATTTTCTTTATTGGAATTGAATTCCCATAGTCTGGAAAGTATATACACTATTTGGCTGAGTTTGGCCCAACAGATTCTTGGCTATCAGGCTCTAAACACCTCCTCTTTAATTATGGCCATCCTTTATATCAAGTAACAGATGTCAAAGTATCAATATTTGTAAAGCATTGATGTATTATTTATATCACTAACTGCTGCTGATGCAGTATGCATTCATCATCCTTAGAAAAATGTTAAACCTTAATAGTCACCATCTTTATGAAACTGATAAAATCATATTCCTGATGTTTTTTATTGCTATTAATGCAATAAGCACTACTTTATGGAGTAATGGTCAGTCAAATAGATGAATGATTAATGTTTTATTTTTTCTCTCGACCTTGGTTAATTTCTGTCTCATATCTTGGAAAAGTTATTTGTGAATCTAAGCTCAGCTCATCAATTCTTATTCTCAATCTTGCATAAAGTTGATCCTCTGCAAGGATAAGCATCCTGTATAGAATCTGTTTTTGCTCCTCCACTTAATTCTCAGCAAAATGAAAAGTTGTGTCATCTATTGATTAAAGAAAAAGTATTTTATAATGAAAATCTTACAAATAAACAATTACATTAAATTAAAATAAATATTTTTTAAACACTGTTTTCTTAATTTATTGAATCTATAATGCTAAGTTGCTTGACTCTGCTTTACATCATTAGTATGGTAGTTAATAGAAGAGAGATGTGCAATACTACATCTTTTATTCATTACAATCTTTTTCATTTAGTGGCCGCTCATATGTTTAGTTATCATTCCCAGTATAAAATATTTTTTTAAACTGTATTTGTTGAAAATAGTAATGCCATTTACCTAACTTCCATATTTCAATGTTTTCTTAATGGAAATTATATTTTGATTTGTGTCATTTCAGTTATGCATTGCATTTTTCAAGAATGCATCCCCAACACAAAGTTGGGTCTGGTTGTATTGTTAAATACACAAATAACAAACATAATTCAGGTAAAAACTAAATTTTTCCTGTTTATATTTAAGTGCGCTTAATTTTTTGTGCACTTAATTTTAATTTGGTAAAATCATAGATGATGGCAAAATATTAAACTAAAAACTAAAACATTTTCTATTTCTAAAACAGTGTTTTATGTATGTAAAATTAAAATAAAATGTTGCTCATTGTTGTTAATATTTATAACAGAAAAAATTTTTTTTAATATATATAGGTAGAAGCTGCTTTGACCACAGAACCTGAAAGTGAAGAACTTCTTAAACTTAAAAAAGATCTTTTGGTAAGTTTTGATGTTATTACTGTTATTTAATAATTATTTCTTTACAATATATTAATACTAAAATCTTAACACCACAGTTCTATCACAATTTATTTATGACTGTTTCCTAGTACACAGGCAATAATTGTGGAAATTAATTTGATTTTTGATGTTTTATTTTACTATAACTCTGGTGCTGTGAATTAATTGCTTCTGAATCTTTTACTATAGTATAAGTAGTAATGCAATAGAAAAAATAATAAATGTTAAAATTTTATATTTTTGATGATGATTTATAAAAATTATAGGTTATATATTTTGTATTTAAAAGTATATTTATTAGCTTTAAATAAAGTACAAATAATCCTCAACTGACTACCACCTTAATTTATGACCACTCATATTTACAATGGTAAATCAATGAATTATTTTTTGGGTCAATTTGCAATTGAGCAAAGGGTTTGAGTTCCTCACCAATAGTCTAATATACAAAGTTTTGTGTCTGATTCTTGTGTATTTTTTGTTTATTAAGTTTATGATAATAAGTAGAATGTAATAATAAATATTACACTCATAAGAGTACCAACCAGCACTGTCTGCAGTAAAGTAAAACTTTATTTCATAAAATTCCACAAATGCTTTCGGTTTACAACCATTTTCAGACGGATTTCCAAAAATTACGAAATCGAAGGAATGTGAGAGTTACTATGGCAACCTTTGATTCTTAGAACATATGCATTTGAGAATTGAATTAGTACAATTTAAAATAACTAGCGTTACATATTAAGTTTAAAATCAATTAAAGAAACATAAAAATAATAATATACATAATAAAATTAAAACAAAATTAAAGCAGTAAAATAAATAAATTGATGTTATAGGTGGATCTTATTATGTGACGTCACTTCCGCAGGTTTCGTGACCTAGTACTCCTCTGGGTTAATAAATTCTTTTATCTGAGCAATTAATTGACTGGCGGTCTTTGTGCTTTGCGTTGGAGTGTTAAAGGTTAATTAAAGGCTATGTTTTAGTTTTTAAATGTTCAAAATATAATTATTTATGTTGAATTCAGATAAATATTGTCATTGTCATCAGCACCAGTGGATGAAAACCTATTTTGATTCATATCATTCAAACTAAAGTTTGTTATAGAAGTCTGGCCTGAGCCAGACTCTAGATTTGCAGAACTGTTAGGTTGAATTTAGATTATTATTATTATTGGTGTTATTTTTGAAATTAATGATGTTGCACACTTACTACAGGGTTTGATTCAAATCCTGCCATTATAATTCAGAAATATCCAAAATCTATGAATTACCCACTAAATTTATGGATTGCCACCAATGGTTTATTATTATGAGTGTAATGTTTATAACAATCTAGAACACTACTGCTTAACTTGAATACTTAAGAGTAAACACCATCTAACACTGTCTGCAGTAAAGTAAAACTTTATTTCATAAAATTCCACAAATACTTTTGGTTTACAACCCTTTTCAGATGGATTTCCAAAAATGATGAAATCAAAGGAATGTGAGAGTTGCTATGGCAACCTTTGATTCTTAAAACATATGCATTTGAGAACATTTGAATTAGTACAATTTAAAATAACTAGCATTACATATTAAGTTTAAAATCAATTAAAGAAACATAAAAATAATAATATACATAATAAAATTAAAACAAAATTAAAGCAGTAAAATAAATAAATTGATGTTGAAGGTGGATCTTATTATGTGACATCACTTCTGCAGGTTTCGTGACCTAGTACTCCTCTGGGTTAATAAATTCTTTTATCTGAGCAATTAATTGACTGGCGGTCTTTGTGCTTTAGTTAAGGCAAACCTCCATGCCTGTGGCGGTTCCCAGGCCATTCTGTCATTTACCAAGTTTTCACTATCCTTTCTGCGAAACATTTCCAAAAATTCTGTGATAATTGGCTGTGTGTAAGGTGGGACAGTTTTGATTACTTTCATTTCATCCCATAGAATAGTCTTTGCTGAAGGCTTCCTGTGCTAGAGAAGTGGACTTTTAGCTTGCTTGATGTTCTTCTTGTGTTCTTCAACCCTCTTGTGTACTGGTCTGGAGGTTAACTCCTATATATGCAGTTTCATGGTGTAGTTGTACGTCTTTCACGGGAATTTTGTATACACTTGAAAATAAGCGAATAGCCACAAAAAGGGCCCCAACAGTCTTCAATATTCTATGCAATGAAAAAGATAGACTAAAAGAGTCGGAACGCACAGGTATATACCAAATTCCCGTGAAAGACGTATAACTACACTGTAAAGCTGCATATATAGGAGTAAACTCCACTCTTCAATATTCTACTCAATGAAAAAGATAGACTAAAAGAGTCGGAACGCACAGGTATATACAAAATTCCCGTGAAAGACGTATAACTACACTGTAAAGCTGCATATATAGGAGTAAACTCCAAACCAATACGTAAGAGGGTTGAAGAACACGAGGAAGACATCAAGCAAGCTAAAACGTCCATCTCTCTAGTGTAGGAAGCCTTTAGCAAAGACTTAGAAATTCTGTGGGATGAAACGAAAGTAATCAAAACTGTCCCTCCTCGCACACAGCCAGTTATCACAGAATCTTTGGAAATATTTCGCAGAAAGGATAGTGAAAACTTGGTAAATGACAGAATGGCCTGGGAAC
>AYEL01039190.1:0-52812 GCA_000484575.1 Olivierus martensii
TGCCACATCATGGTCATGACATAATTATGTATTTCAATCAAGCATTATAATAATATAAATTATATGTAAAAATTTAAATATTGTCCACACATTCACATAAAAAATCAGTGTCCAGCATTTCCTGAATGGCCACGCCAGTTTTTAACATGGGAAAAATAATTAAATTCTTGGGTAAATTAAATAAAGAGCTAAGCACGTGTCAAACAAGTGCTGGTTTTTTGCACGTGTGCATGATCTTTTGAATTATGCCATTAGTCTCAAACTCAAATTGAGAGTGGGCCGAATGCATAGTTCGAAAGGAAACGAAGGCCGAATATTTTTAAACAAAAATACAGTGAAAGGAAAATACTTTACTGATACAATAGTTACTGATAGCACAGTATAGGTTGAGTACAGTATGCTTTAAAACTTTAGATTATTATTTTATTAACATTAAATTGTAATAATTTTTTGACTAATATGTATTTAAACAAATAGCTAAAATATCTTGGGGGCCATACAAAATTACTTAGCGGGCTGGATGCGGCCTGCGGGCCGCGAGTTTGAGATCACTGTACTATGCAACAAAGGACCAAGCACATGCTTCAACCTGTGGGCCGCGAGTTTGAGATCACTGTACTATGCAACAAAGGACCAAGCACATGCTTCACTTTTTATTGCAAAGCGGATGCTTAATATGTGTTTGTTTGTTGTATAATAAAAAATATATCTATATATTTAATACAAGTGTTTTCATAGATGAACAAATTTTGAATATTTAATCATTTAATTTTTAAAGGAAATATAAACAAACAATAACAAGAGAAAAATGATATTGAATTTGAAGCATTGTTTATTGTATGATTATATATACGATGTATTGCATGTTAATGATTATTTTTCAATAATTATTTTTAATATGTAATTTATAAACAAAACTAGGCAACGCCGGGTATTAAAGCTAGTTTAATATAAATTTTAATTGTAGATACTCTGTAAATATTTTATATATAAAAAATAAATTATTTATTACGAGCAGGCCACTTTATATAAAAAATATAAACGTTTCTTTAATTAAAAACTTTGCTGACGCCATTTTAAATAGTCCCCTAGCGTCATTCACCGAAGAAAAACTTCGATGACTCCGATGCACGAACCGGTTTAAAACGTTTTATCTTCAACGGCAGTTTTGGAACGTTTGCCTAAAGCGGTTTATAAACCGTTGAGTTTAGGAACGTACTCTTACTAACATGCTTTGTTTTTTTAAATAGCGCCAGTTCTCTCATCAATTCTGTTGTCATCCATGCATTTTTCCTTGGATACAGTTTTTTTTATTTAAAATAATAAAAGATGGCAATTTGTTTCCATAAGCGGTTATAAACAGCATTTTAATAATTCGTGATTTTTCTCAAAATTAAAATATGGCCAGATACGACGCGATTCTACATAGCTGCTATCAAACAACAACTGGATTAAATCAAAAAAATAGGAACGGGAAACCACCGAATAAACTGTTATCAACAGTCATAATACGCATGCTCATATTGTATTCTGAGACAGGCCAAAAGGCCGCTCCCATGCCCCACCGTGATCGGTACTACAGGGTACTTACGTCTGCGAGAATAATCTCGGCTTAATCATTGCCTGCCACTCGGGTGATGCAAACACCCTCAGGCTATTTAAAGGGGCATGGCACTTTTATTGTTCTACGGCAGTCAGTCATTCTGTGAAAAATTGGGCTAAGCCTATTTTATTGCATTGAGTGTAGTATGTCAACAAAGCAAACGGACTCGCCTGCCACCTCTTGGTCCACGAGGATGAACGAAACACGAATACAATAGACCCGCACAGGTTCTCCAGGTCTGGGGCTATGTCCACTGCATCCGTACCTCGTGCACTGCGTCGCCGAAGAGTCCTTGTCCACCGAGGGAGCGAAAACACAGACTGAACCGATTTGCTACTGTGTGTCCTCAAAAGAACACCTTGCTCACCGCGACGTAAAAACGCCTACAGCAGGCCGAAAGGGCGGAAAAATTTATTTATTTTTATTTATTTATTTATACATTAATTTCGATACAAACCTCCAATTCCATTCAACAATACAAATGAAAAAAACAAAAACAAACTTACTAAGAGCAAACAAAGAGGCTGAACGGATTGCTACATGTTTCTCAGTAATAGGAGAACACAAAAGTCAGGCAAAACTTCCGCGTAAACTCAACAAAAATTTAGAATATAATAATGAATAGAAGTGATTTATATGATTAATTTTACTGGAACACAAAGTTTCCATATCTGTTCATTGAAATTACAGATTTTTATATTCACCATGGTTCTCAGTGTAATCCTGGCACTTGTATAGCACTAAGAACCATAGTGAATATAAAAATCTGTAATTTCAATGAACAGATATGGAAATTTGTGTTCCAGTAAAATTAAATATTTAGAAATCAATGACTAAATGATTATGCCAAGATATTGCCCCTGCAGGAGAATTAAAATTAGCTTCCATTTCTGTCTAGGCTAAGCTCAAGGTCATCGCTCAGTAAGAGGGGAGTGGAAACAATTTAAGCAGATTGTGCGCCGCGCATTTGCCGCTGACTATTTGCGCTAGCGCATTTTTTTCGTCCGCGCGGAGTAAGTGGAAACAGGCCTTTAAAAGTACGAGATCATTCTGTTTCTGACTTCCTAAATAAAAAGGAATTGGAGCAACATAAGGAACTATGACTTTTGCATCTTTTCAAGGAAGATTATGTATCCATTGATATGCACCACGTCCCTATAAACGTTAAGAAAACGGCCAGCTAACATTGATCATCGATATTAATTTGCTTTCTGTATGAATGATTATAAAAAAAAGAAAACGCCATTGTAGTAATTTAATTTTAATATAATGTATTACTTATTCGGATATGATGATTGAGGATTTTCTCAAATAGCATTTCAATAAATTATCATAGGAGTGATTTCTGGTATAACTAATTTTTTTATCTTACCAAATCTATATAAATTATTAAATAAAATTTATTATACCGTATTACTTCGAATCCGCTCTTTTTATCCAAATTTTTAAGACGTAAAATTTGGGTGCTACTTAAATTCAAAGCTAATATTTTAACATCTTATTTCTCCCGATCTTCCACTCCTCAACGATCGGGTTTTTGCTTTACGCTCTACGGATGCGCTTAATATTAGGACCTTCGATAACAGTTTATTCAGTGGTCTGTGGTCCCCGTTCGTACTTTTCTGATTTAATTCAGTTGCTGTTTGATAGGTAATAATAAAAGATGGCAATTTGTTTCCATCAGCGGTTATAAACAGCATTATAGTAATGCATGATTTTTCTTAAAATTAGCGTGGAACTTGTGTAGAATCGCGTCGTATCTGGCCATATTTTAATTTTAAGAAAAATCACGAATTACTATAGTGGTGTTTATAACCGCTGATGGAAACAAATTGCCACCTTTTTTTATTTTAAACAAAAAACTGTACCCAAGGAAAATTTTCCTAAGGGTGTTATAATTCGAGCACAAAAGAATGCATGGATGACAACAGAATTGATGAGAGACCTGGCGCTATTTAAAAAAAAACGAAGTATGCTAGTAATGTATGCATTCCGGGGACATTTAACTGATGTTATAAAAGTAAAAACTAAAACTGTGATCTGGTAATAATATCAGCAGGTATGACTGTCAACTCCAATCACTTGATGTTCTATTAACAAACTCTTTAAAGATAAAATGAAAACCCATTATGAAGCATGGCTAAATCGAGAAGATCATCCTTTGACACCAACTGGTAAAATAAAACTAGCATCATCATCTACAATAGCTCAGTGGGTTTTGTACTCTTGGAAAGATATCCCTGAAGAAATTATCAATAAATCTTTTTTAAAATGTTGCATTACTAATGATTTAAATGGGACTGAAGATGATGTGCTCTGGTGCAATAGTGACGAGAATTCAAGTTCTGATAGGGAAGTTGTCGAAAGCGATAGTATATCTGAAGAAGATTCTCAATAAATTAGGTAGCTTATTATGTATAATATATTAGTACTTATTTAAGTAAATAAAAATGTTTCTTATTTTCCAATACCTATTATAAAATCATTTTTATTTTTTCCAATTTTAAAATCTTACTGCGATTTAAATTCGAAGTAATACAGTATTAATTTATTGGAGAATAATAAATTTTCAAATAAATATGAGAATTTTTAAAATCTGATAAAAATCTATTTTATTATTTTTATTTTTAAAATATTAGATTATATTAAAATTCAAATATTTTCTTTCCTTTTTTTACTACTAGATTCATTGAAGAAGGAGATGCAAAGATAGATGCAAAGATAGATTCTTTTGAGAAGAAAAAGGCTTTATAGATCAATGTTGCTCAATGTTTTAAGATTATAAATATGGATGAATAATATAGATATAATTTACTAGAAGCAATGACTAATCATAATGTTTATGATTATGTAAACCATAATGTTTATGGTTTATAGTATCACATGTAAACCATAACGTTTATGGTTTACATGTTATGGCACGCGAAGAAAATTATAGATTTCTTCAATATCGTTGATGGAGGATGTATGACCATTGGAAAGATTACACAAGATGATTTTATTAATTATTCTCTCTCTCTCTCTCTCTCTACAGTTTTTCGTTATTTGTCTCGTGCTATTTCTACCGTGCACAACGACATGAAACTATTTTTCGCAAATTACGAATTGGCATCTTGAAGAAAGGAAAAAAACAGAATGATACCAGTCCAGATATTTGCCATTACATAGCTCAATTTCTTCTTGACATTCGATTTTTATCCATGTATCGATCTGATTTAAAAAAAACTTGTTTTCATATTAAATGTATTGAATTAAGAAGAAATAGCTAATATTCGTTATTAGAAACAAATCACACCTTTTTAAAGATGCCAACTATTATTTTAATCGAAACTCAGAGACCAAGAATCTTTCTGTTTATTCAAATTTATTTAAATACAAGAATCATCATTCAGATATAAAAATTCCGGTAAAAAAGCTGTCAAGAAAAATCATTTAAAAAATGAATTTATGGCAAAAGAAGATTGTTTCAATATTTATATACAATTTCCTATTGATATATGTTTTCTAACGCATGTCTCTCACGAAAAAGCTAGATACGATAAAATAGGAAATATATTACTAAAAAGGTTTAAATTTATCTGTAATTGTAATAAAAATCATGAAATAGAAGTAAGAGTTCCCATAAAAGAAATTTTTGATCATCCAAATATGAAAATTCTTTCTGGTTTTTCTTTATGACTGAAACTCAATATCAGCGAAGATTTCATAAAAGTAAACAAGATTGTAATATAATATTTGCGGAAATGATCTTTTGATTTTAACAAAGACAGTACTGTATTTAAATTAGAAAATATATACAGGGTGAAGAAAAACTTCGCTTCGTTGTAATATTTTGTGCATTGATAGAGAACCTCGAAACAAGTCGAAAATGTCTAATGAACATATGGTCTAAATGCACGATTTTCGAGTTATAAAAGTAAAAAACGGTGCCACTTAGACCATATATTCATTTTCGACTTATTTCGAGGCTCCCTATAAGTACACAAATTTTACGACGAAGTTTTTCTTCACCCTATAAATATAATAAATCATAAACATAATAATAAAATAAATAATAATCATAACATTATTCGTATAGTTTTAATTCTTAGAATTAAAAATATAATGCTAAAAATAATTTTTAAATCATTTTTATGATAAAAAAATCGCTTATCATTTTTAACTTTATAACATTTCAATGAAGTAAACAAAATACAATACTTTAAATGTTCGAAAATTTTGAATTAACTTTCCAAAAAAATCAAACTTAAGCTTATGTTATGGATAAATCAGAAACAATAAGAATTTCGTGTGAATAAAAAAATGTCTCTCTCATGTACAAGCTTGTTTAAGTGAACTAGAATATATGTAACTAATCTCGTAATCTCGTAGAGAAACCAATTACTTGTATATTATAATTTTCATATTATTATATTAGACATGATAAGAGTAATTATTCCAACATGTTAAATTCGCTTATAAGAATATTTTTGGATGCGTGAAGTACAATGAACCGATGTCTACAATTACAAGAGGTAACAATAGCGTAAAAATAGAAACTCATTGTAGAAGGATAGAAATATTATTAAAATATAAAAAAAAGATAAAGAATGCTAAAACAGCTGTTTTGCACATTAATTAAACTTTTATGAAAATTTAGAGAAACTTAAACTATATATTAAGTTTCTCTAAATTGAAACATGCCTAGAAACTAATAGAAGTTAGATAAATTTTCTTAGATACAGTTTTATATGTAGTATATATAATATATGTAGGATTATACATTTATATATAATCCTACATATATTTATCCTATTATTTATTAAAATAAATATTTAAAACACGCCAAAAGCTTTTTAAATACTGTAATCGTAATAAAAAATAATTACTATTAATTTTAAGCAAATTAATATAAAATAGAAAAATAATTTTTTTATTCAAGAGCAAAAACGTGTATTCTTAAAACTCATAATTTGGCAGGAATATTTTTATTTAAAAAAAAATTTCAAAATTAAATAAATAAATAATTATGATGATAATTTGTAGAAAAGTTTGTTTTAATGAATAATCTCATCCATTTTATCTCCTTTTTTTTATTTTTAAATAATTGATATATGTATATGAAAAACTTTGTTATGTTTTCTTTATTTTTCTTCTTTTCTGTTTAGAATAAAGAAAACATTTTTGTAAGAAATAAAATTACTGCAGCTTTTCACGCTATGGAGATAAAATGGCGTTTAAATGATACAATAACATAAACGCCCTAGAAAAAAAAAACTCGTACATTCTCTTAATGATCAAAAATAAAAAGGAAAAAAAAATATATACTCAAAATTGTATTTCCACTTTATTATTTTCAAACAATCGTCAATTATGTCAAGCAGTTTTTTTTTCTTCTTCTTTCTCTTTTTCTTTTTGCCTTTCTCTTCATCAGAATTTAATGTAAGACATCAGCGAAATTTGACGTTACGAACGTCATTAATATTTGAATAACTTTCCGTGACGTCATGGAAATTTGCATCGGTTGCATGATGTCAACGAAATTTACATCGTATATGCATGCGCTTTGCCGTGTTCGAATTGGTCGTAGATGCTGCTTATGTCATCGGAATTTGTGTATCTACGTAACGAACTACGTAAACGTCATAAAAATGTGTGTGTGTGTATGACGATTTTATTAAACTGGGAGATAAAATGGCGGAAGGTTTTATTAAAAATAATAATGATGATGATGATGATGGTTTTATTTTGGAATTTTTTTTTTAAATTCATTATGCCAAATTACTAGAGTTGTTAAAAGTATTTTATATAGCATAAATAAAGACGCATTATGAATACTGCAACAGCCATGCAATTTAAAAGTATTTTGCATCAAAATGTGTTTTACTGGTGTGTATTTAATGCAGTGCATGAAGGTAGTATAGTTGCTTACAATACATCTCTTTGTTTAGCTCAGATATATATTATATATTAAAGAAAAATTACGGGGCATGCTTTCTAGCATCAAAAATAGCCTAAAACATTATCTTTAGCTTTCTAAACACGTATAACTGCGAAACGTGACGTCACACCCACTAGTAAATGACTCAGCCTTTCAAGCCTTAGTAAAAGGCTAGGCGTTAATGGTTTGGTATCAGAGATATGACCAGTTTGGCACTAAATTATGCAAATGAGTAAAGGGAATCGTGCACACGAGTTGAGAGTGTGATTATATGGCTTCTATGATGTGATTAAAAACACGACCCAGATGGGGAAACTGATCTTTTGTTGTGAATGCATGGACTTTGGGCGGCCATGTTGGAATAATGGCTAATACTAATATTAAATAAAGTATGGCATTTCTGTTAAACTTAATTATTGTTGTATCTTTACCACATACTCCCACAGACTTTCTAACTTTTCCAGAAATTGCTACAGACTGAGAAGACACAAGCCATACAGGTGAAATCATAGTACACCTTGGCTGTCAGCATTATACGAATTTGCATGCAGCATGTTGTTGTCTTTTTTAATTTTATTTTTCATTTTTTTTATTTTTTGTGTGTATGTGTAATTTTGTGAAATTTAGGTGTTGCACGTAAATTTTGCATGTTGTTATTAATATTGTATTAATTATTATATAAAATATATTTAAATCTTTGCATAAATATTATTTTTCGATTGAAATTTTGCGACCATATCGAAATGAGCAAATCGTCTTTTTTATTCAAAGTGCTGGTGGTGCATAAGAACTTGTCACAATCCGAAATCGGATATTTTTTAAATTAATAGAGTGTTATACAGTCGGCCATTTTGGGAAATAGCTAAAAGTGAAAAAGCCACACATTCTTAGTACGCATCGAAAATAGCAAAGCTTCCCTCTATTCGCAGGGGTTCTTCGGGGAGTGACAAGTTAACCAAGAAATTTAAGAAGACAACCCCGGGGCCAATGGGACACACGTGCAGTTTAGACTGTTTGTTTAAAGGTGACATCTGTTTGTCACGCCTACACATTCCCCTCACAAGTTAGCTGTCACTTTTTGCTAGACATATTGTTACCAGATGCACTTTGGCCTAACGTTTCGATGTTGTCGCGCCTCATTAGTTTTAAACATCCGTGCCATTTATACTCTAAATGACACTAATGCGACATCTATACCATTTCATCACTGGAGAAATAAAAACTGAGTAAGATGTCGAATTAGAATCATTTGAAGTATTATTGATCTGATGTATATTTGAATATATCCTTTTTTTATTATATTTTATTTATAGCAACAAATGCATGCCCAACAAATTGCACCACACGCTCATGCGCCACCTTTACATATGATGCCCCACGCTGCTGCAATGGCAGGGGTTCAACCGCCAACACTTCCACCCACCTTTACATATGATGCCCCACGCTGCTGCAATGGCAGGTCTTCAACCGCCAACACTTCCACCCAGCAGCGCTGCAGGATTGTTGGCGCTTTCAGGTTCATTGTCAGCCAGTGGACCCGGTTCTCATTTATCATCAGCAGTCAGCTCGTCATCTTTAAAAGATTTGAGAGATGAGAAAAGAACGAATTCTGGTAAGAATAACATTTTATCACGTTACAATAAGCGAGAAGGATAGAATTTAGTTGTTTTCTGTAATTACCAGTTAATCGACGTCATAGTAATTTTCAACCTGGTAACGCGTGACATCATCGAAATTTACATACACTACTTTTGAGTGGATGAAATGTGCGTTTCTCACGTGAAGACCGACTTTGGTTGGGTCATCAAAATCTGTTTATGATGCCTGCTACAAGAATTTTGAATTTCAATTCGCGTAATTAAGTTTTAATGGCACTATACGCCTACCACAATCGTGAAAATTGGCCTGGTCCATACAGTACCTCCTTTTATGTTAACCAAACCCATCAGGGGGAACCTTTTGCATACCAGATGTTCAGGGATATCTCTTTAAAAGAGGCAAAAAGTCATTTCTAATTGGCATTCGGCCCTTTTGTCTCTTTTCCCCTAACGGAATAATAAATGGTCCAAAAAGGAGTATTATGCTTTTAAAAGCAATTTGGGTGCAATTCGTTAGTTTTAGAAAAAGACCCCTTAGCTTTTATTTGGAGTCATCTAAATATACCAAGAACATTGATTGGAATTTGAAATCCCAATAACATACATCCTGTCATTAAAGCTTGTCATGTTAATAGGTAGAAGATCTGCTGACAACAAACCATGACAATCACTCAACACAGCAGTGGTAGTCCATAGAGACTGCACCTAACGGACATAATTAATCAAGATGACAATAAGCGTAGCTACTCTGCCATTATCTGTATCAACCCGACAACGTCCAAAGGATTAATGTTAGCAATTGCACAGGTACAATATACGTTTGCAAACCAAAATATTTTCGATAATAGTAATAGGCAAATTATACGTTTATATAGCTCCTTTAGGCCACATATAAGAATGTTATCCTTTATACATGTGCTGTATCTATCTAAATAGGCCTATATATAATATATACTGTATATATAAGATAAATGTACATTTTAGCCTCATATCTCGAGAGATTTATATTATTGTTTAGATTAATGTCATCGTTTAAACCATTACTGTCGTATTGCGCCATAAATCAGTGGTTGAAGTATATTTTAGATTTTCGCGATTTTTTATTTCTTTTATATAATTTTTTTTTTTTTTTGAAAAAATTTTATAACTTGAAACTGACTTCAAAAGAATTTATATATATATTTTTTCTTCTCCAAAATTTTATTTTCTAACATTATTAATAATAATAGTTTTTTAGAAATCATCTTTCGAGATCAAATTTTTTTTTGTAATAAATTTCCTGTTTATTTTCATGTCGAACCGAAGTTCTGAACGACGAAAGACAGGTGAGTATTGTTACTGTAGTAGTATTACTTAAAAATATAAACATTAATTCGACTAGAGTTGTAAAATAAATAATAACGAAAAATTGCGTACAGCGTATATATAGTAAATATAACAAACTGGTATCGAGAAAAGGTGTCTTTGCTATGGGTACCACATGGGACCTGATGGTGCTGTTCCCGTCTCGAGGGCGTTAGTAAATCTCTTGCCAACAGACAGTAGTAATGAAACTGAGGCCAAGTGATTGCAGAAAACCCGAGCCCTGGGTCATAAATTCGACTTCCCGCCCTATCAATCCTCCCCCCATTGCTGTTAAGCTAGGAGTGAGTTTTAGAGGCGTTCCTGGATTCTGTATCCAAGTCCCAGATGACAGGCATCTATTCTTTGCTTTCACCTTTAGCTATGTCGTGTGAGTTCTGTCTGACCACCAATGGGGAGGTTTTGCCAGTCTTTATTTTCTTTGTGTGGGGAATGGGACAATATCTTATTGCTTTTTTTCCTCCTTTGTAACTCGCACAACGCACACATCGAAACTACTTTTGGTGATTATTAAAAATAATAAACGTCATTTTTTTTCCTTTTTGCTATTTTAATTTCGATCATATTTTAAATTTTGAATTATTCGTACGCGTTAACCGATTGGTGTAAATTTTCCAATTTGTCCAATAGAAATAATGATAATTATCTCAAAATTATTTTTAATAATGAATTGATTTTATTTAAATTAATAATTTTATCATTTATTGAACAAAATGCAAATAAAAAAATTTAACTAATATAAATTATTATAAATTTCTTTATTTTTTATTTAAAAAATTCAAAATTAGACGAAAATAGTCAGTGGCTTTTTTATTATTATTTAATTTTTATAAACAAAGTTAAAAAGAAAAAAAAATGCGATATTTATAATATAAAACGCTAATTTTTCTTCTTAACAATTTAAAATTTAATCTCGATTGTTACGTAATCACGAAAGCGATTGTTATGTAATTTAAAATAGAAAAAAATTTTAATTGTTTAACTCTGTGTTAAAAATATTCGTTTTAAATATGAGAACCGAAATAAATATAAATAATTTTACAATAATTGAAAAATACGAATTTTATAAAAGTTAAAATAGATTAAGAGCTTTTGTTGGATTTCATTGGGTCGTTTAAATTTTTAAAATTCGAAATAACAGAAAAAAGAAAAATTCATCCAATCACGCTTAAGAGTTAATGGAGAATTTATTTAAAACATTATTAATTGTTGAGATAGTCATAAACAATATTAAAATGCTTATTTTCGTTTTTAAACGTCTAAACAGTAAATATTTTACCGAAAAGAACAAATATTAATCTGATTAACAGACAATTTTAAATCTTAAAAGTAGATTATTTACTTACCGGGATTAACGTTTGGAAAAGTTTTGTTTGTTTTTTTAATTAATTATTGTAAACTTACGGAAAAATTTTTCTTTTAATACCTTCATTACATATAAATGATTTATTTAATTACATATTAATGTCTAGTTATTAAATTCGTCAATTTTCGTCTATAAGATTAAATTTACCATTTTAAAATAAGTCATAATCTGATTAAATATTAGAATTTAATTACTTAATAAATATCTTATTACGTCACTCCAAACAAAATTCTTTTCTTTTTTTGTTTTTTGTTTTAATTTAAAATTTAAAGTAATAGATGGCGTACTCTATTTGTCAACTTTAATTTTTTCATTTTTAATAACAAAACAAAAAAAAAAAAAAACGTTTCTCATTAGTTAAAAATTAAAACTAGTTACAATAACAACCAATCAGATTCATTCGTAAATGATTTGAATAAATAATTAGCATTTAATTTGTAATATAAGACGAATTTTAAAATGGAATTAATATTTATTTTATCGTTTTTAATAAACAAATAAATTAAATATATAAAAGTTAATTTCTTAAATCAACATGACGTAACAGTAATTAGTAATATTTGATCGTCTGCCTAATTTCATTTTTAAACAAACAACGCTATCGTCAAAGGTGGCGTTTTATATTATTTAAATTTATTTTATTTTAAATATTAATAAACCGTATCCGTAAAATATTAAATTTATGTATCTTTTTTTTAACGGTTTTCTCTAAAATTATGAAAGAAATATTCTTATTTGAAGTTAAAATGAAGAATTTCGGCCATCGTCCAATCACAGTATTTAAACATGAAATTATTTAAAATTTAAATCTAATTATATTTATAATTAATAATATAATTCAATAAATTAAATTTTCTCGAGGATTTCTCAGAATTTATAATTTTTTTTTTTAAATTTAAACTTTTCAGTAGATTTTAATTTGAAACAAGTACTTAAATTAAAATACGTTATTCGTAATTGGTCAAAAAATTGCGTATATTTAATTGGCGTCCAATTAACGACGAGGATGGGAATCGAACTCGAAAAGAGAGAGTTTTAACCAACTAGCAATCTAATTTTCGAACTATCTTTATCGATAATTATGGTAGAACAACTGGAATATTTCAATTTGTAATTCATGCGGAAATGTAACTTGTGTTACCAGAAAACTGGTGATGTTTTTAACGACGCCGTGTCAAATACAGTCGTCAAACTGGCTGGTCGGCAATTAACCGACGCTAATAACCCAACGGTGGTGCTTCTAATCGACTCTCAGCCTAGCAGACTCGATCACCTCATATTACATCAGAAAATGGAAAAGAGAAACAAACTGGTCCACTAATCACTTCCGAAACCATTTACTTGCCGTCTACATTCCGTGTTATGTGTTCGGGTGTAAAAGGTATATTCTTTGATGTGTTTTGTTTTTAATCGAGCGTAGAGTATGTTGTAATTATAATAGAAAGTGGTGTCTGTATGATTACAACCCGAATAAAAGGTGAGAACTTAAAAGTTTTCATAATTATCTTCACTCCGAGTTACTAATTACCACATTGATTAACGAAATCAAACTTCGATAAAATTAACCAATAAAATAATAGATAGGTCGAACAATAATTTATAAATTTTTTTTTTATGAAAAGTTAAGTCTTATTGGTTATTTGCATTCAAACTCTACAGGCAGGTTGACCAATAACATTTTTTCTAGCTTGATTGGATGATTTTTTTTTAAAATATATTCACGTCGAGCATTGGTTTATAAAGTCGATTAATTTTAAAATTTATCCAATAGAAGAATGACATTGATTTAATAATTAAATATATGTACTGTATATACAAACACACACACACACATTATATTTTTAAGCAAATCGAAACAACTGATTTTTGTAATTTTGTTAATTTAAAATATAAAATGGCGGAAGATAAATGATCTGATTGGTAGGATTGCATCCTCATTCTCTCTTGATAAGGATCTGGGGCTTGTTTAGGGGGTAGTTTTTCCCGTTTACACTACGAAAATTTTAATAATAGTTGTCTAACATTTTCCGAGAAAACATTAATACGCGCTACATGTTTCGGTTTTTATTTTTGTATGCTGTTACTATTAAGATATTTTTTCGTGTATTCTAATATATTTTTTTTTTCGTAGTGTGATATAGCTCAAGTTGATGGAACTCCGGTGGTTTTTCGGTTTATATACAACAGCTTGCACCAATATAGAATGCTTATCAAACAGAATAGAATGAGAAAGAGTTATTCTATCCTACACAGAATTTTATTTCCTCTTGTGGGAAATGAATACCAAGCAAAGCACCAGAAGTAATCATCAGAGATTCCTTCTTACGTAAAAAAAAAAAAAAGTTATTTTTTTCCTTTGCTTGATGGAAAACAGACTTGGATTGAACTTTGGTATAAAAATTCAACAGCGCATTGCCATTGATTGTTATTCTTGGTGGATATTTTGAACCGTAGCAAAACTTTCTACCATACCTGCTCTTGGTCTTAGTAAAGGTGCTCGCTTCTTAGTATGCTGGTGATGCTTGTATTTTGCTGTAGTAGAATCATATGCAGTGCTCTCACGAATTTCATTTTTCCGTCTGTGGTCTGTTAAAAAATCAAATATATATAAAATTCTGTGGAAATGCTATTATATCGTTTCAGTCAATTACGTAAATCGGATATAAAATATATATATATATATATACTTATTTAATAAAAAAATAAATTTTAAATATTTTCTTTAAAGGCAAATTTGTTATTTAATCGCGTACGATTGGTTGTTTCGAAAATTTGAATTTTTAAAATTAACCAATAAGAACCTTAGCTGAATATTTATTTATAAGTTCGTTTTAAACGCCTTATAAATATGTATGCCATTTTATTTATTTATTTATTTATTTAATAATTTGCATTTCACGTTTATTAAGTTTAAAATGTGCTCTGAATTAAAAAATATCGTAAAAGAAAATAAAAATATTTCGTTGGTTGTTGAATCCGTATTATTTTGGAAGATGGCCACTCGAATCCGTTATACGATTTAATATAAATAAATATCCGTACAAATTTGAGAATGAATCCCCCCTATTGGTTATCTAATATAGAATTTTAAATTGGTTTTAGAAGTGTTATTGATCACTTTTATCGAAAAACGTAAAGATTAAATTTAACCTATCAAACTCGTGCGAATTAATTATTTTTAAATTACGCGATGCAAATTTCACCAATTAAAGCCGTTTCTCGACTCGTTTTAAAACACGTAATTTAAATTTAGCCTATTAACTTCTTGTAAATGATTATCTTTAATCTACTCAGTTTAAATTTAACCAATCGCACGCACGTTTATTAATTAATTAAATTTTAAAAGCGAAGAAGAAATGTAAACATAAAATGAATTAATATAACCCCGGAGAAAAAAAAATTTATATATATATATATAAAGAAATGTAAAAATCTTTCAACCCTTTTAACAGGATTTCTTTACGTCATCATCCTCCATACTAAAATTTAATCGAAGATGTATTTTCCAATGAATTATTTAAATTTTTGAAAGAGCTTAAGAGCCACGATCTTGAAACTAGTACAAATAATAAAAGGGAGACTGGAAGAGAGAGAATGGGGGCGGAATATATTCTTATCTCTCGTCTAAAGCAGACAGTAAAATCCATTTTCTCAATCTTTAAATCAATAATATTTTTTTGGTGTTTTTCTTTTTTTCTTAATGCTTAGAATCGCATTTTGTATAGTAACTTAAACAGGGAATATATTCCGGATACTTAATCTAACTTCCATTACTTAATTTTTCCTCATATATTTTTTTTAAACATTTTCTGAACAATAACGCTTGGATTAATTAACAAAACGTGTATCGTGTTACTATTTTAAAGAACGTGAGATTTTCGCGAGGAGAATATGTGAGGAGCAGTTTTTTCTTATACAAACATTGTGACAACAGTTTATTCGTGTAACAATTAATTAATTTCTCTTTGTTTTCTGTAATCATAATGTTATTATTCAGTAGTTTTGCAGTAGAAGTGCTGTTGATAATGACATTCTTTAGTTTTCATTGTAGTGCTGATGATATTGATACTTTTGCTACATGTTCTACTGCATGTTCAGACATGCAGTAGAAGTACAGATAATGACATTTTTAGTTTTCATTGCAGTGCTGCTGATATTGAGACTGCTACATGTTCAGACATGTAGTAGAAATGCTGTTGATAATGACATTCTTAGTTTTTATTGCAGTGCTGCTGATATTGATACTTTTGCTACATGTTCAGACATGCAATAGAAGTGCTGTTGATATTGATACTTTCACTACATGTTCATACATGCAATAGAAGTACTGCTGATATTGATACTTTTGCTACATGTTCATACATGCAGTAGAAGTACTGATAATGATATTTTTAGTTTTCATTGCAGTGCCGCTGATATTGATACTTTTGCTACATGTTCAGACATGCAATAGAAGTGCTGATGATAATGACAATTTTTAGTTTTCATTGCAGTTACGCTGATATTGATACTTTTGCTATACGTTCAGACATGCAGTAGAAGTACTGATAATGATATTTTTAGTTTTCATTGCAGTGCTGCTGATATTGATACTTTTGCTATACTTTCAGACATGCAGTAGAAATATCATCCATTATCAGCAGGCTATTGATATTTATACTGTTTACTGATTTTTTTTTTCCGTTTTTAAGATAACATTTAATCTTAGAAACTAGGAAGCGGTAAAGTTACCAACGCTAAAACCTACGATTTATTTATTTATTTGACAAAAGTGTTTCCGTCTTCTCAAAATTAATAATAAAACTGCTGTTTAATGGTGTAAACTAAAGCACGGCAAACAAACTGAAGTTGAGGTATTACAAATGGCGATATTTTTATATTTCTGAAGTGCGGCAAACTTAATTTAAAGGAGAGAGAGAGAGAGACTTGCACGTCCATTGTTTCCGTGTTTATAAGAGAAACGTATTAGTTTTTCATAAGCGACAAACGGATTAAAACCCCGAATCGATATTTTTAATAACAATCTGTGCTTACCTAGTTTTGTTAATTGCGCTTCTATAACGTAATTACGGTAGAGGTTGGCGTTCGCTAATTTGTGGACACACACTCCACTGTAAATCACCAAGCTAACAAGAAAGAAAAGGCAGAAGAAAAACCATCCACCACCAACTGAGCGGAAACAAATAGAGATGCTTTCTCTCCTCCTAACTCGGATCAATACCAGCAATGGTCAAACATTGGTACAACTTGAATGACAATGGGGGTCCGTCTTAATTGTACAAGGATCCCTACTTTCACCGTGCTGGACAATGAAGTACAGCCTTGTGCCGAGTACAACGTTAATTAAAAATCAATGTTAAGAAAGGGGGAGGAACTGTGACAAGCTAATTAGTCTAGTGTCGTGTAGTAATTGACGCCTTTCTGCACTCGTTAAGTGTTTTGAAGATGACAAGAGTAACTTTGAGTTATTCCTTTAACAGCAATTTGTTTCCGCTTTACATTTACGCTTATGTTAGTGCTTCAATCCCCCTATGTGCCTTTTAATACGTTGCTGAATACCAAATTTTATACAAAAGACGTAGCAGATTAAAGGAAAGACGCTATCGTAATCCGAGTTACGGAATAGCAGCAACTTGCATTAATTTATTTTGGCGAACGCGATAGAACGGGCAACTCTACGGGGTTAATTCACTTTTCGCTCATAGCTGAATTTTACAAATTGGATGAAACAGTTCAAACTATACTAGGCTTTCCAGGCGCAATCGTTTTACTTAGAGCAGCTTGCGTAGTTGTTACTCAATTAAAGCAATTGCCGCTAATGTTGCAATAAAAAAATACGCGGTTAAGTGGTCCTCGCACATTCCGGAAATCGATTATTAGTTTACAGTCAAATATTATAAATAGAGTATAAATTAAAAGTATTAATATCGCCTTGGCATCCTGTATCTGTTTAGATGAAAATGCCCTTTGCAGTAATGGCGCTGTGTAGAGGATCACCTTTGCCTCTTTCCGGATTGTTTCAAGATGGCCTTGCAAAGCCCTTAACAAATGAAAATCGTTGGACTATGTACGACTGGTATCGTGTGACTGTTTAGTTGATATTGTTTAAGTTCCTTTCTTGTATAGCTAAGATGGAAACACTCAGGCGTGCGACCCATAAACACTTCTGTAATTTCTCGGAAATGCAACGTCTAGAGTTTTACAATAATAATAATAATAATAATAAAAGAAAAAAGTAATTAATTTTTGCCAAACAAATAAAACGACTTGGAGAATGACAAGAGTTTTTGAGATTCTCTCCCCTGCAGAAACGTCCAAGAAACAGCAGGAATAGCCCCATGGGGTTACTTGTAGTATGTATTCCCAGTACACGTCACTAGCAGACGTTCGCCCAATTAACGACTCGTCTACTACTCACTATGGTGTACAGCCATCTTAGTTGACTGCTTCCCTTGACTTGAAAAAATAAACAAGTAAAAATAAAAATCGTTACATGCCAAGATCGATTTTTAAACCTTATATCTTTCTTTCCTTCTCTTGGGTACGTTTTTTTTTTAATTTAATTGAAAGTTTTGGCTTGAGCCTCATATTGCTTCATTTCCCCTTCACTTTTTATCACGTGTAAAGTTGCATTAAGTGCTGGGGAAAAAATAAAAAGATAGGGAAAATTTTGGATCACTCCCGCTAGAAGGAGCGTTTAGTGGAGAGAAAGAGAGAGAGGGAGCAGAGGTGGAGGAGGATGCAAAGAAGATTAAAAAATTCTTCCTCCGTGATGTGGTTAAATTTAAATTCTTTTATTATTTTCTTCCCCTTTCTACTCTTGTGTTTATTATTTATTAAAATTGTATAACATTGGGGAAAATTCGGTAGATATAAACTGACATTTATTGATCTGTGGACAGAGAAACTCCATCTCCCCTCACGACCGAGAAAAACATCGACTCCGGACACCGGAACAAGAAGAGAAGAAAAGAAGGCGGGATGACAAGCCAGATCACGTGAGTACACATTGAGTCATTCATCTTCGGTCGCCATCTTTGCGACTAAAAATTAAGAGAAAAACTATTTTGCCTAATCATTATTGCATGAGGTAAAAAAAGGGATTCTTTTTCTGTTTTTATTTCAGCTCCGCACGTAAGTGTGTGGTCCCTCTCCAGGAATTTTCCCTGTTTCACCTAAGAGAGAGGGTGTTCGGTGTATGAAATGGTGATCGTGCTATTGTGCACGCTGATCGATTTTTATCAGCATAATCACGTGATTACTTTTCACGTCACGCGCATTTTTTAATCTTAGATGTCATCAACCAAGTGTCGACTCATTTAAATATGTAAAAAAAAATTATTCAGGATATAAATTAAGCTTAGAGGGATAGATAAAAATATGTAAAAAAAAATTATTCAGGATATAAATTAAGCTTAGAGGGATATTAAAAAAAAAAAAAACTTCCAAATGCTTTTAACTCTAGCGTTTATTTTTATCCACCTAGAGTGCCGAAGAAGTGAAAAGGAATCAAGAAGTTATCGTGGACGTTTCAAATGAGGTTAGCAAAGAAACTTTATAATACGTGGCACAAAATAATAAATGCTCAGAAATGCAAATAAATATATTTATAAATACCCCATGCTCGGCAGGATATAATTTTGAAAGTTGCATATATATATATATATATTTTATAAAAATAACAGAAAGCTGTCTTCAGCAAGAAAGATGGATGTCTTGGTACATATTAATATTCTTCTCACGTACTGTATTTCTAGGATCCCTTTTCTCCAACTAATGGTGAACCTTCTCCTAGAGAAAATGGACTTACAAGAAGGGAACGACCTCCGAGTGGATCCTCTTCCAGTAGAAGTACTCCCACGTCTACAAAGCATAAGGATCATTTGGTAATTATATAACTTTAGCCTGTTCACGGGCGATCATCCTGAAACCATTAACGCCCTTTTTTTGTAGAACGAAGCACCTTCTACACCCATCTCTAAATCGGTAACGCCAACAAGCTCTGGATCCACGACACCAAGTTCCAGTGGCATCAAGCCTGTTCCTAAATCTCCGCATCTTGGAGGTAAGTAACTGATTCTGCACTCATTTGCAGCATTTGTTTTGTAGTAGTCTCACCTTTATTGTTTTTGGTGTTAGGTCCACTTTATCCTTATCCTTTACCACCTGGTGGTCATCCAAGTTTACCCGCAGATTTAAGTCCTAGTGGGGCGTTTTCTCAAAGTATGCTTCACAATAATCTGACGCCTGCTTTAAATTCCTATTCTCGCAGCCTGGTAAGTATACCGTTTACAAACGACACGTTACTTACCTTGCGCGCGACGGTTTCGCGTCGCCACAACAACGACGCGAAGCCGCTGCGCCGGGACGTGACGTGTTTTTTTCCATGTATTGTTTTACTCTTACAAGAATGTTTCTTTTTTTTTTTGTTTCCTGTGCAGGTCGGTTACGAAACTCATCCCACACTTAGACCACCAGCCTTCGGTACAATACCCGCTGGGAAACCGTAAGTATAAACCAAAAACCAAACAAAAAAAATCCAAACGAAAAAAAAACCAAACAAACTAAAAAAATTATATATATATATATATAAAGGGAGAAAATATTGTTTTTCGTCCATTATAATTTTTTGTATTAAAGAGAGAAAAATTGTGTGGCACAGATCAATATATTATATGTAAAACTTTAAACACAATTATGTAAAACATCAATAAAAGTAAAGTGTTTTTCCAACTAATCTTGCGCCCAGTTCTTTACACTTAACCACACAGGTCGAATAAGAGGTCATAGAACAAATAACAATATTCTAAATTTAGGGGAAAAAAAAACTTATGAACAGAGGGCAGATGTAACGTGTCATTCGCGCGATCTTTTCACCTCGCCTTCGCGACCTATCGCGCCTAGGAGGGGGGAATTTTAGCATTTCTGACCTTCGACCCTCGTAACGGGTTAAAAAAAAAATATATATAATAATAGTCTAGCGTCACAATGTGGCTTATACGTCAAGGTTTTGGCCAGTCTATCCAGGACGTAATTTTTGTATAAATTATTGATTTATGATTAATCGTTCTCTCTCGTAGGGCTTATTCCTTCCACGTGAGTGCTGACGGTCAGATGCAACCAGTTCCTTTTCCTCCGGATGCTCTGATTGGACCAGGGATACCACGTCACGCACGACAGATCAACACGTTAAGTCACGGAGAAGTCGTGTGCGCTGTGACAATAAGTAATCCAACTAAATATGTCTATACGGGAGGAAAGGTACGTAAAGGAACTTAAGGCCGCGCGCGCGCGCGAGCGTAACATTCGCGACGACTAGTAAAAAAAAAAAAAAAGAAAACTGAATGTTAAATTTTCTTTCTTAATCTAGGGTTGTGTCAAAGTATGGGATATCAGTCAACCATCTTGCAAGAGTCCCGTTTCGCAATTAGATTGCCTGGTAAGAAAATTAAAATATAAATGTAACAATCGCGAATTACAATGCGATATATTTTTATCGGCGCCATATTGGAGAGGGTCGCGACGCAACGCGTTGTTAGACAATTGCGTTTCCTTTTAACTACCTTATTTTATCTTTATGCAGCAACGAGAAAACTACATTCGATCCTGCAAACTATTACCAGATGGGAGGACATTAATAGTCGGCGGTGAAGCAAGTACTATTTGTATTTGGGATTTGGGTGCAGTAAGTATCGATTGTGTAATCTCAGAGCAAGCAGGCCTATATGGCCTTAATTTATTTTCCCTCGGGTTATTAAATATAAAAATTAATAAAATGTTGTTCATTCGCTCGTATATATGTATATGTCTTTCTTTTAAGTATCGTTTACATTAATAATAATTAAAAAAAAGCTAATTAGAGAAGCTTTAAAAAGTGTCAAAATGGTTAATTAAATGTAAAAATTTTTCGAGACGAGAAAAGTAAAAACAATTTTTGCTAGAAATCTCTAGAGAGAGGCTGATTTAACGTGTCAGCTTCTAAGAATGATCTGTTAATCGCATCGTCGCCATTTTTTCTTTTTTTTTTTTTTTTTATTCTTCCATTACACTTTTTTTTATTTTTTTCGTTATTAAAGCCGACACCACGAATCAAAGCAGAGTTGACTTCGAATGCACCAGCATGTTATGCACTAGCAATCAGTCCCGATTCGAAAGTGTGCTTCAGCTGCTGCAGCGACGGTAACATAGCAGTTTGGGATCTACACAATCAGTCTTTAGTCAGGTAAGTATCACTTTTTTTATGTGCAGTAGTCTCTAATTAAGGTAAGTAGTGTAACGGAGCGAATCTCTCTTGGTTGCAGACAGTTCCAAGGCCATACGGATGGTGCAAGTTGCATCGACATCTCTAGCGACGGCACTAAACTGTGGACAGGTGGTCTGGATAATACCGTCAGATCATGGGATTTAAGAGAAGTAAGCCGATAATTTTTCCTCGATAGAATCGAGATCTTATATAAAATCTAATGGACTTAGCTCCGAGCATCTGTCATATAAATTATATATAGTCTAGTCTATAAATTTATATTATAATTGGTCGCAGCGTGAGTGCATTAAGACCATTTTCCCGAGTTTGCACAGCGAAGTTCTTACGTATGACAAATGACACAAAACTATAAGGCACTTATCTACTTTTCCACTATTGATAAATGCCAAGTATATAATACTCCGGATAATTGTGTGTCAATATCAGCATGTTTAAAACGCTTTCCTTTATCGGAAACGGGGTCAGTAACAAGAACACAAACCGAACTTTTATCTTACTAAAAAGCAGCGAACGTTTAAGACACGCACACGTTTCTAAATGTATTTTAAAGTGTAACGACACCCCCTTAAGATACGACACTTCCGTCATTATATTAAGAGTTGGGTCACCGGTAAGAAAAGGTGTGTATGTGTGTGTGTAGTCGTTTTCATTAAGGTGTCAATTAAAGGAACAGGTAGAGATTCGACTATAATTCAAGCGCGTTTATAGCCTGCTAACGAGTAGAACGAGGGCCGAACAGGCTGTAGAAGCGCACCAAACCCGTTAATTACCTCTTGATGGTGAAGCTATTACAAGCTTTAGCGATAAAGAATGTTGTTGCTACATTCCCCCTTATCGTCCATAAACAAACTATCAGACGACCGCTGGAAAATTGATTATAAAATGTTCGATGAAGCAGATTTTCTCTTCTACCCCACTCTGCCGATAAAAGGTAAAAGTTTATATAATGACATACTATTTATTTGTATCTTTGTAGGGCAGACAGTTACAGCAGCACGATTTCACTTCGCAGATATTCTCATTGGGTTACTGTCCTACAGGAGAATGGTTAGCAGTCGGGTGAGTATCGATTTATACATATTTTTTCTCGAGTTTTTTTTTTTTTTTTTTGTTAATAGGAGAAAAATAAAAGTCAACTAACTGTTGGTTTTTTTTTTTTTTTTTTTTGGTGCTGCGGCGCAAAACTGAAATCATTAATTAATTACAGGATGGAGAGTAGTAACGTGGAGGTTCTACACTGTACCAAACCCGACAAATATCAACTGCACCTTCACGAAAGTTGCGTGCTATCGTTAAAGTTTGCCTATTGTGGAAAATGGTTCGTCAGTACTGGAAAGGATAATCTTTTAAACGCCTGGAGAACCCCATATGGTGCTAGCATTTTCCAGGTAAAAGAAAATGATAATAATAAATCCCGGACACGCATGAGACGGGAGTTGACGTAACTATTTTATTATTATTTTTTTTATTACGTAGAAGTGTTAGTTGTAAAGCGACGCAAGGCGGCGCTTTTTTTAATGAGTTGTTGCATTTTTATTTTATTTTTTTTCTTTCGTTCCTATCCTTCCAGTCCAAAGAATCATCATCGGTTTTAAGCTGCGACATCTCATCTGACGACAAATACATCGTCACCGGTTCTGGTGACAAGAAAGCGACCGTTTACGAAGTGATCTACTGACAACCTCCCAATTATAGTTCCTGAAACGTCGTCTACGTCAGACGATGAATTGGCCGCAAGGCGGTAAATCAACCCAGTTCCTGCTCGCCCTTGTCATGTACAGATTCCGGCGAAAATGTACAGATCCTAGATGTCGTGTTCCCTCATTTTGCCTGTAATAGTTTGTCGATAATTGTATTGAATACAAAAAAGAAAAAAAAACGTACAAAAATTTGCTGTTTATTCTTTTCTTCCTTCCTCTCCTTTCTTTAATCCAATTTATCGGGAGTTAAACGTCTCAGTGGAACGGTGTTTAACCGTTTTGTGTTTTAATTTATCAATTACCCGGAAAAAATAACACATTTCAGGTTTAATTGTAATCAATTACAACGAAATTAATTCGATCTGCTAAACACGAAACTTGATTTCGTTCCCGTCCGTTAATTGAGATCGATTTCATTTAATGCTATTCGATTTCTGATTGAAATTGATCGCAATTAAAACATCTGGCCTGTAATCGACTTAATTGTAATTAACGTGCGGTTTTACTGTGAAAACAGCAATTATTTCGATTAACTAATTTAATTTTTTCTCGGCAAAACGCTTTCGTATTTTGTAACCTTTAAGAAAACTGCCACATTTAGTATACAAAAAGGACGTGTGTCAACGCGTGTTGTCTGGCACATTAATTAAATATACACGGGGAAAAAAATCGTGTAAACGATAAAAACCGGCTATCATTGATTCGTCTCTGCTCCTATATACATGTGTGTGTGAGTGAGTACAGTATATATCTATCTACGTATATAGTAGTGTATGCAAAACACGTCCCAGATTAGTAAATTGTAAATCGATTTTTATACTTTTCGCGAGATGTGAGTGAGTACAGTATATATCTATCTACGTATGCAAAACACGTCCCAGATTAGTAAATTGTAAATCGATTTTTATACTTTTCGCGAGACGATTTAGTAAATCGATGTTTTTCTTTTTTACGTGATTTATTTCCCGTCGAAAAGAGAGAACTATATATGTATTATATAGGTAGAGAGAGCAAGAAAAATCGATTCTATAGACATTCACCTAGTAAATGGGAAGTACTTAGTAAAAAGGAAAAAGAAATAAAGATTTACTTAACACGACTAACTCCAGAAGAAGCTTTTTACTTTTAACCTTTAGAATTGAAATTATATAATTACACTTAATGGAGGAGGGGGTTAAACAGCCCCCTCTTCCTGGAAACGGTCAGCTTACTTAACCTTAACAGGGCAATTACCGTAACTTCAGTCATAACAGCAATAAACCAAATTGATGTTACTGCTGACAAGTGGGGGGAAGAGAAAGAAACAGAGGATTAACCTCAATTCTAAACAGTTTTAATTAAATAATTTCGTGCTTTCAGGGGTGGGGCGCGCGCGCACAGATACATACATAGCTGGTTGGGAAACTCTATATGTTTGTACTAATATCTGTTTCCTTTCAATCCAGGATGTTTACCGTTAACGTTTCCTCTGTTAGAATCAACTTGTCTGCGCTTTTTAGTCAGGTTACAATAACGATAAACAGATTGATGTTCTACTCTTCCCCCCGCGAAAAAAAAAGGGAAAAAATGCTGGCAAATTTAGGATGTTTAAAAAAAGACACTTGGCAAGAAAACCGGGGGTAAACCAATATAGTTGGTGACAGTTGTTTTACCGCCGGTGACATTTGAGCATCTACCGATTTTGGCACAGGTGCCAAGATGGTGTGTATAAGTATGTGCACGCCATTATTGACATTTTCTGTTAGACAAGCAGATTTGATTGCGTTCCAACAGCTGAAATGTGACCAGCGTTAATTATTTTTAGTAATATCTCGATTTTATACGCTACTTAATAGATATGACACACTGTTAAATCGCAAGTATTTTTAAGTTTTAATTACAGACAAGGGAAAAAATATATATATTTATATATATTTTCCGAAACCATGACATCACTTTATTTAACATCTTCAGGTGTGAAACATGGATGGTGATGAATTGCTCCTAATAAGAATTTTTTCCCTCTTACGTACACACAACTGTTCTGAAATCACAGCAATAAACGCGAGATGTTTAGCGAATAATAAAATTCACCAAAACATCCAAGAGCTCATTTGCTACTCTTTTATTCAAATGACAGCTTTTGGTCGAATCCTTCCAAAAAAAAATAATAATAATAAAAAGAAACAGAAAAAAAAAAAAAGATTCTTTTCCTTTCAGAAAGGGTTTACACATTTGTGTGGAAAGTTTGAAATTAGTTGAGATTTCTTTTTCTTATATACCAAAAACATAAATCTTTCTTTTTTTTTTCTTGGTTACATAGTGGGATAGAATAAAAGCACTTTATGAAAAAATGATGATGTAACAAAGCAATATTTTCTCTATATTTTGGCAATGGTCTGAGTGAAAATTACACACACACGTCGAGTGAAAACTTGGAGAATGAAGCGTTTTCGGTGGAAACTACCACATATTCCCAAAAGAATCTGTTCAAAAGCTTTTTTTTTTTTTCTCTTTTTTTAATGGAGCGTTGTACAAAGACAAGTTGTGAACAATGAATCCAAATGTGCTATGAATCCTTTCCATAGTACAGAACACCATTTCTGCACGGGTTACAGACAGTGATATATCTACAAGTGTCTAAAAAACAACAACCATCCTAAAATAGCTGCCACACCTTGGCCGGCAGTGCTACTATGAAAGCATAGATTAAAAATGTACACCATTTTTTTTAATATTTCCATCAACCAAACACATTTTGGCTTGGTCTTTTTTTTTCTTTAAGTCTATTCCTCGTGTGGAATGTAGTCTGGTCGTGTTATACATCCGAAAAGTTGAGAAAAATGTGTCCTTTGAAGGATGCTAAGGAACATATCGAGAGGCTCAGCCTTTAATGAGTGTTGCAACAATTTTTGCTTGGACACGAGCTGGCCGAACTGCATTTTTTTTCCTCCTCCTTTTCTTCTTGTGGAGATTCACTGCTGATCTCAATAGATGACCTCGTACACCGTAGCTTTTTTATCACCCGAACCAGTCACTATATACTTGTCATCGGAGGAAATGTCACAACTTAACACTGACGAAGATTCCTTTGACTGTAACGAAACCAGAAAGTAATAACCATGATAAAAATGACGATACGGTTCCGAAAACAGAGACCAAAAAATTTAAGATCTATGGTTACCTGAAATATGCTAGCACCATAAGGCGTTCTCCAAGCATTCAACAAATTATCCTTTCCTGTACTGACAAACCATTTACCGCAATAAGCAAATTTGAGGGATAACACGCAACTCTCGTGAAGATGCAATTGGTACTTATCCGGTTTGGTACAGTGAAGAACTTCCACGTTACTGCTCTCCATCCTATAGGATCAAAATCATCATTAATCATGCAATATAACAATCTCAAACGGTTAAAAATAACTATAGACTCACCCTACAGCCAGCCATTCTCCAGTAGGACAGTAACCCAGTGAGAAGATCTGAGAAGTAAAATCGTGCTGCTGCAATTGCCTACCCTAAAATAACAAAAAAAAAAATAAATTAGCATCTTAGGAATTTGATCCAAAAAATTGATAAAATTTCGGAGGATGAACCCCTCGAGGTCGCATAAATATTTTTTTAAGCTTCAGACTAATCAAAAACTACACGATAAACAAAAGGTAAGACAATTTCCTTCACCTGCGAGGTAATAAATTGTTATTCACTAACAAGGCCAATTAAATTCCTGACAAACAACTACCGCCATGAAATGGTTCTTGTTTTTTTCCGTAACCATCATTGACCAAAACGAGTTAGAGCTTCGATTAAAAGGCGCGAAACGGGAAAACAAAAAAAGGTACTAACCTCTCTCAGGTCCCACGATCTTACGGTGTTATCCAGACCACCAGTCCACAGTTTGGTTCCGTCGCTAGATATATCGATGCAACTAGCACCATCGGTGTGTCCTTGAAACTGCCTGCATTTTCCACCCCCCAAAAAGAAGCAAGATGTAGTAGATGGAAGAACGGAAAGGGGAAACGCGAAACGAATAATTTGAGGCAACTTACCTGACTAAAGTCTGATTGTGCAGATCCCAGACGGCAATGTTGCCATCGCTGCAACAACTGAAACAAACCTTCGAGTCTGGACTGATAGCCAAAGCGTAACAGGCTGGTGCGCTCGATGTTAACTCTGCTTTTATTCTCGGTGTGGGCTGTGGATCAAAAACGGTGGATTAACGCGAATCGTGAAGAGAACGATTGAAGGATTATTATTAAAAACTTACAGCAGCTAGATCCCATATAGATATGGTACTGGCTTCTCCTCCTACGATAAGCGTTCTTCCATCTGGTAAAAGTTTGCACGATCGGATGTAATTGTCGCGTTGCAGACAGTCCAACTGCGACACGGGAGTCTTACTAGCTGGTTGACTGATGTCCCAGACTTTAACGCAACCCTGCAGCAACAAAGGAGCGGGAAAAAAAATGATGTTAATTAAGTCCGGAGCGGGTACCACGCAGCCTGCATCACAAGATTCCACCTTACCTTTCCCCCCGTATAAACATATTTGGTAGGATTACTAATCGTCACGGCACACACCACCTCTCCGTGATTCAAAGTATTAATTTGTCGAGCGTGACGGGGTATGCCGGGGCCAATGAGGGCGTCAGGAGGAAAAGGAACTGGTTGCATTTGTCCGTCAGCGCTGACGTGGAATGAATAGGCACTGCAATGGATGAATAAATAAGAGTTATCAAAACGCGTTGCGTCACACAAACAACGACGACAAAAAGAAAAAAAACACTCACGGTTTTCCACCTGGTATGCTGCCGAAACCGGGAGCTCTCATAGAAGGGTGTGTATCGTAACCAACCTGCAACAGAAAGGATTTTTAGAGGAGCGTAAAAAAAAATAGTGAGCAAGGAATCTAGTGTTGATCAGACGTACCAGAGATCTTGTGTATGAATTCAGAGATGGCGAAATGTTATTGTGAAGCATTCCTTGTGAGTAAGAGGCACTAGAACTGAGATCGGCTGGCATTCCCGGATGAGTAGCTGAACCTCCTGTGTGCAACGGATATGGATAAGGTGGACCTATAAAAAAATTAAAATAATAATAATAATAATGCGAAACCGGGAGCTCTCATAGAAGGGTGTGTATCGTAACCAACCTGCAACAGAAAGGATTTTTAGAGGAGGGTAAAAAAATAGTGAGCAAGGAATCTAGTGTCGATCAGACGTACCAGAGATCTTGTGTATGAATTCAGAGATGGCGAAATGTTATTGTGAAGCATTCCTTGTGAGTAAGAGGCACTAGAACTGAGATCGGCTGGCATTCCCGGATGAGTAGCTGAACCTCCTGTGTGCAACGGATATGGATAAGGTGGACCTATAAAAAAATTAAAATAATAATAATAATAAAGTCCGTCTACGAGAGGATGTAAAACTGGAGACAAGAGAGAAATAACAACTGGTGAGACGGCAGTGGTTCTCCGTTTCCACCCCTATTCTCACTTGATAAATATGTATAGTACTCGACAGGTAATAAAATGTCAGACGTGACATTACAATCTGCAACTTACCAAGTGATGGTGCCTTGGGCAGGGACTTCAGACCACTGGATCCAGGTGTGCTACCTCCTGAGCTGGTGGGTGTGACTGGCTTGGGGATGGGTGTGGTCGACTTTTCATTCTGCCGATGGTATAGATAGGGAGGACAATTAGACAAATGCTACGTTTATTCACGAGAGTCCATCAAATACTGAAACACTAATATAAATCATCGGCTGACCCGGCTATTACGAATCTGACACCGCATTCTTTAACAGCCCGTGCATGGGTGTTACGATACGTGTGTACATACTGCATGTTATATACGGCACGGGATGGCGGTTTTGCCGGGTGTACAGAGTCATAAGCAGGTAAGTTACTTACGTCTTTATGCTTGGATGAGGGTGTGCTGGCGTTGGAAGATATGCTACTGTGTGGACTGTGCGCGCTGTGTTCTTTCTTGGGTGCTTTGTCGGTTCCGTTCTCCTGTGGCGAGGGGACGCCGTTTGGAGGGCCGACAGAGTCCTGAATGGGAGAAAAGGGCGAGGGATGAAGAATGAATGATTCCCTTTCTGCCGTGTCGAAGGCGTGGAGACTTACCTCGTTCGCCACGTCGACCACCAACTCCTGATCGCTCTGATCCGCATCGCTATCCTGGATGACCAGGAAAAAAAAAAGAAGCTTAGATCCCAAAAGATGCTTGAATCCGCGAGAGAATCTACGCGAGTACACCTACCTTTTCCTCATTTTTTCTCTTCTTCAGTTCGTGGTTCAAGTCCGGAGATCTTCGAAATTTCTCTCGATCGTTGGGCGAAATGGAATTTCTCTGCAAGGGAGGAAAAAAAAAGGGAAATTGGATTAGGGCCCCGTTTAAAAAGGGGAAAGACTTAATTAGGGCTAGGCATTCCGGACCAGCGAAGTGAAAAATGGAGGCGGTCACGTGACCGGAACTAGGCCGAACGGGCGGAGTGAAGAGTGGGGTTGGCATCCGGGGAAGGCGCGATATCCGATCCGAAGAGGGGAAGATCCACGAAAATAAACACAAAGCCGAAATCCACACCGACCACAAATCAACCGTGCCCCACCTCCCCCCGCCTCTCACGCCGGGTTGCCGCGAGGCCCCGGCCTGGGTAGGCTACGTTGAAAAGGCCATCCTTCTAACGCTAAACAATCGAGGGAAGGAACCCGATCCGTTGCGAGAGGGGAGTGAGGAGAGCTACACTCCGCAACTCGGACAGACAGAGGCCAGGTGGTCCCAAGTTCCTTTAATAAATTCACCCGGAGTGCCCCGTGAGGGAGGGGGAGGCGCAGCTGCGCGGGAACCGTCCGCGCCCGGAAACACGGCGCGATTTGTCTCCGCGCCCCCCACGGCGATCCGGGCCGAAAAACATTCCCAAAGCCATCTGGTTGCGTTGACGAGACAAATTCTTCCCTCCCACCACCGCCCCCCGGCCGGTGAAGGGCGAGAGGGAGAGGGAGAGAGAAGACGTGTTAATGACAAGCGCACCCTCGGCTGATTTCCGGATGCCATCCGTGACCAATGGGGCGTGACCTAATACCTGGACCGTGACCCAATCCCCGCCGTCGCCCGGGGCCACCCTCTTCAAGCTCGCTTCTGTTGGGATAATTGCCAGCTATTTTCACCCGTACCGAGCGGGGTCGAGGGTAAGGGGTAGGACGGGCGGGCATCTTGTCGACCGCGCGCCTACCTGTTACCCGGAGCTCCGCCCAATCACGTGGTATCACGTGACTCGGAGGGGTATCACCCGCCACCTGTTGTTCCGGTGGCCGGCGACAAAGGGAGTGCCTCCCGACCGCAACAAAGGTCGGTAGTAGTTATGGAAGGGGGCGTGTAATTAACGTCACCTCCACCCGGTAAGGGGGAAGGACCGTCGCCCCCGGGACAACGGGGGAGTGCGATTAAGCGGAGGATTAAGCTAGGAAAGGCGCATTTACGCCAGGAGGGAGGGGGAAAAACGGCAGATCCGGCCGAGGGCGATAATCTGGCCATTCACCGAACGCCATCTGGTGAACCCCCGAGAAAACACAAAGACATATGGAGACGGACGGGAAAAGAAAAGAGAGCCGGGGGGACGGGGGCGCAGAAGAGAGAGAGAGAGGAAAGACGAAAATAATCCACTTACAGAAGATGATCTATAACACGAAAGTGCAAGCACTCGGGCCGTAGGATGAAAGATGCGAGTGGGGTACTTACGTGTCTGTCTTCGGAGCTGTGAGCTGCGATGGGATATCGATTGGTTGTCATGGAGACGGATGGTCGGGGATCCCAACGGGCCGGGGAAACAATGAACAGTGGGACGGGCAGGTGGAGGAGGAGGTGGAAAAAAATGAGCACCAGTTAGTAAATGCACCAGGCGCCATCAATTGTGCGAAAATTAGCAGAGAAAAACGTCACACTTACCGCTACTCGACCTCTTCTCTTCTCGGTGTTCCTTGAGGGCCGAGGCGGCGGCTGAACTCGATATGGCCGCAGACAGGTGAGACGAGGGCGCCCCGCCGCTCAGGGAACTGGACAGCGCCAGCAGTCCAGCCGCTGTGCTGGGCGGCATGGTGGGGGGCTGTAGGCTAGCCATGGCCGCCGCCGCGTGAGGCATCATGGGAATCGGCGGGGCGTGAGCGTGCGGTGCGATCTGTTGGGCGTGCATCTGTTGCTACGGAAGACAAAAATTAAATGCTCATGAGTAAAATGCCAAAAATACCGACACCTAGGCGGAATCCGGACTTCCGCCCATACCCGACTTAATCCATTATCTAAAAAAAAATAAATAATCGCCAAAATAAAAATAATAATATAACGAGAAATATCGCGGTCGTTAACACCAGCGCAGAACACACGTTCGCGAGACGTCAACCGACGCCGCGTCGCTCGACAAAATCTTTGTTAAATTAGAAGAGGAAGAGGGGGAGAAAACAAACACGGCCACCCGAATTTTCCGAGCGGCGTTCGACGCTAGGATTAACACAAAGTGCACGAGTAATTAGCTACGACATAATTGGCATCCACTTAGCGAAGTTAATGGCGGCGAGCGGCGCTGAGTTTAATGAGACCACAGAAAACTGTTAGATTCCCAGAGCTGTGGGGTTAAGGAAGCTGTCCCCCAGAGATCCAGGGCGATTCCTCAGCCCGACAACAACCCCGCGACGCGGGAAACGCATTATATATATATAAAAAAAGTAATAATAGTAATATAAAAAACGCTCCGAACCGGAAACGGCGCGCGAAAAAAAAAAAAAAAACCAAATCCACAAAACCCCGGGAGGAAGGGGAGGAAGGGAAGGAAAAAAAAAAAAAAAAAAAAAAAAAAAAACGCCAAATCCACAAAACCCCGGGAGGAAGGGGAGGAAGGGAAGGAGTGCAAGTTGTCGATTCTCACCCCAATGATAGCGTTGAGTTCGGTCATGGTGACCTGTTTGGCCCTCTCCACGGCAGCGGCTACCTGCTGTTGATGCTGAAAAGAAGAGAGGAATAACTTTAGAAAAATTGCCGTCCTCGATTATCCGGTGCGAGGGGGATGGCCGACTCACCTCTTGAGACAGAAACGGGAGGATCTGGGCGATGATGGCGTTCAGCCTCTTGGCGATCTCCGTCTATAAAAGAAACAAAAAATGATTTAGTCTTCCTCTCTCATTTTTTTTTTATTTTATTTATTTATCAAAAGGCGAAAATTACCGCGGGTCGTAAAAACGGAGAGTTTGCATTAACACCTGTCGTGACAGATATAACAACGGTAATGGGAATAACGGCATTAGCAGTAATAGAGAGAAAGCGGTAGTTGCAACAGCAGCAGCAGCAGGAGGCGACGATGACGGCGACGTCGACTTACACGTGTCCGCGATCGGAAAGTACATACACACACGAATTACCAATGTTTCCCCCTTCGCCCGTACAAACAATAGACCAATTACCGACGAAAGTGGGAAATACAACAACACACTGGATGCCATCTGCTTTAGTCTTGTTTACACGGCTTCACCTGTCACTTCTCCACTTTCGTTAGTACTGTTTCCCAACGTCAGATGGAAGCACGCGACGAATACTTCACCCCTCGCGACCGTTCGAAAACCCCCCTAGAAAAATTCCGTCGACACCCGTCCCCTCGGGGCTTATTTCTTTTTTTTTTTTTTCCTCGCGTGGGGAAGGCATTAGAAGGAGCGACGAGACGGCGATACGCCCCGCGCGTACGAGGGGGTAACCGGTAATAAAATCTTCGAATATCGTTGTTAACTGGGGTTATAAAATATTAACCGGGTTGTAATCTGGCGACTGCGGATTTAGAATACACGCGATAAAACGAAGCGAGAGAAAATTTAGCGATCGAGCAGTGAGAGAGAGGGAGACTGACGTCATCTAGATAGTAGTATGGGAAGCAGTTTTCACAGGCCGCTGCTTTCAGACAGCGGGGACTGGGGGGGAGAACTGCCGGACGCATGGTCGAGCAAGCGTGCACTCGGTGCACACACCCCCTCCAGGCCTCGTTAGAGGGAGTCAGCGGCCCGTGACGATATCCCAGCGTGCCTAGAACCGCCAGTCACCGGCGAACAACAATTAGAGGATGCACGGGCTGCCTTTAAGGAGGAGGTTAGAGGTGAGCGCTCTTTTTAATCAGCGCTCGTCGCCTCTGTTAAAAGCGTCGTTTCTCACGGCTCCACCTCGCGAAAGAAAATAAAAACACGCATATACAGTTTATAAAAAAACGAAAGAGCCGGAGAGGAAAAAGAAGAAGAAAAAGAAGAAAAAAAAAAAAGAGGTCGCGTCACGAAAGAGCCGGAGAGGAAAAGAAGAGAAAAAGAAAAAAAAAAAAGAGGTCGCGTCCCGTCGCGCTCGCTCGCTCTCCGTTTCGCGCGCGTTTAACTCCCTCTAGGCGAGGGGGATGGCGTTTTTGACAGGCTAACACAAGTGGTACATTGATAGAGACGACTACTTATTCATAACCGTCAGCTGGTCAGATCTACCCTTAATTACTATTGAGCGGGGCTGGCCGTTCTCCGGCTGGTGTCGGATATAAAACGACAACCTGGTTAAGAGGGATAATCAATGGCGGATAAACACACGGCCTGGCCGACGTTAGAAAATAGGCAATGGGAATCGAGTCTGCCGCCGGCCGATTGGGCAAAATCAATATTTACCGGAATGGGGGAAGAGGGGAGAACGGAGGAGAGAGAAAGAGAGAGAGAGAGAGGGGCATTACAAGCACTGCTAAGCCGCGGGTAATGAAAATGCATGTTCAATTTACGGCCCCTCGTAGTCTCATCGATTTTTCTCTGCTACTTCTTCTTTCCTCTCTCTCTCTTTCTCTCTTTTTTTTACCCCTCCCCCTCTCCTTTCTGCAGCAGTAATCTCTGGATGCCTGCCTCGGACGGGATGTGAGCAGTCTAGCGCTTGCCGCCTTAATAATGTCGGTGGCAGATCGATAAGGAGAGTGTGCATAGTGAGGTTGGATGAAATAGACGGGGGTTCTCTGTCTCTCTCTCTCTTTCTATCCGTTCGGTTGTAACGAACATGGACCCCACTGAACTGCCAGACGCTCGATCCATCTCCAACGAGTAAATAACTGGACGGGAGCCGGTAACCCGATCCGGTATAGGGAAAGAGGGAAATTTTTTTTCTACCTCCTCTTACTCCTTCTTCACCTTCTTTCCCCTCCCCAGATTGCAAAAAGGGTTGAGCACGGCGCTCTCCACATCGATTCGCGATTGGATGGCCGGAAAGCGGGTTAAATAAGCTGGAAACTGGAAACGGTGATGAACAACCCGGTTTGGATTTCACCGAGCTTGAATTATCGACTTTGTACCGAAATCTATCAAAAGGCGACCGGTTTAAGGGGGGTTGGAAGAGCGAGACTTATGAATGACGCGTGTGACGCATTGTTCAAACATCCCCGGCAATAAAGGAGAGAGAGACCTGGAAGGAGTGGACGTTCGTCTCTTAACTGCCTTAATTCGTTCCTGGACGAAACTGTAAGGGGGGAAGAGGAAATATCCCATCAAAACCCGAGTCGACCGCATATTGCGCTACTAATTCTAACTGGGTATTTAGCAGCTGTGATTCGGAGTTAGCGCATCCCAGCTAATTACACATCGGGATTATAAAGGTTCCTGCCATATGGTGATATCGGAGCGTCGCCAACCGGAGCAGTCGAATCAATTAAAAGCGACAATCGGACAGATTGTCGTGGACCCGGTTGACAGGCCAGGAGCGGTTTGCAGCGGTGGCAATACCCTCAAGAAAATTGGGGACAGGCGCACCGCCTAATTAAAACCTAACAATGGAGCGGGTGGAACCTCCTACGCCGCCTTGCAAATCGTGTGTTGTCGGGTCTGTGGATGGAGGGGAGGAATTTAATCAACGATGATCCCCCTCCCACCCGATTGTTCGTGTCGCCCCGGTGAATTAGCGAACTGGCAGGTTTCCGACGAAACCCGTGTTAATAATAATCGACCCGCAGTAAATCATAAATGTTCCAGGGAGGTATCCCCGAAACCGCGTGATACGTCTGAACTGTGACCGAATTCTGCACGCAAATGCTCGATGCCTTTCTGTCCCCCTCATTTACGTGCCGATTCGTTTTACTTTTTTTTTTTAACTTCAGATAATGAGACTAGCGTTAGACATTGATAGATTTTTAATCTCTCTCTCTCTCTCTCTGGCTCCCTCCCTGAAATAGGCCTATTAGCTAACTGCAGTTGTAGCTAGAATGATGGGGCTACCTCCCTGAATATAGTCCTATTAGCTAACTGCAGTTGTAGCTAGAATGATGGACAATCATCACAACTTTCTCACTGTCACTTCCTACCAGTTCTTGGCAATTGAAACCATTTAATTGGCACAGAAAAAAAATCAGTTTATCTATACTTAGTGAAAATATTGTAGAGATCAACATTATTAACTGAAATCACTATTTAAACTGTCATATATGCCAGATTATTTCACTTTTGTAAACTTTCAGTGTGACAAATGGAGAAATGCAGAAGCCAGGATTGTGTGGAATAAATAAAATGATCTAACCTTTAGGAAATGACTAAATTCTATGTTTATATCAAATTCAATGGGAAGCTTTAGAGTGGGAATTAATCTCCGTGTTCCAGAATCGCAGCCGCTTAATTCTTATTTAATCCTCGGGATGCAAAAGTGCATACAAACATTGCTATAAATCATAACAGAAACATTGAAAGCAAAAAAAAAAAAAAATGTTATTAACTTCTTAGTTTAAAACAAAAGAAAAAAACTATGTTAACTTTCGAAATATATGAAAACAATTCAAATTGATGTATAGATGAATATATATATATATACATACTGTGTATGTCAAAAAAAAGTAATCTTTTGGGAAATTACAAACTTCTTTTGATATTCATAAGATATAGACTTACCTGTTTATGCATTTCGACATTCAGTCCATAGGACATTTCATAATACTAGAAGAAAAAAAGAAAGAAACAAAAATAAATATACTGTTTGAATCTGTGGAATAAGATAAATTAAAAATTTAAATCAATTTTCTATTGAAAGTTTACTTTATTTAATATATAAATAAAAAGAAACAAATTCCAACTTGAAAACATTTTGTCATTACTCGAAAATATGATGTTAGTCAATTACTTCCAAAAGGCATTAATAATAAAACACTCAACTATAGCAGCAATGATGTCATCGTCTAATTTATCCTATTGAAAATATTCTAAGATAGTTTTATTATTTACGATGAGAGAAAAGGATTATAGTTAAAATTTTAATTAAGAAGATTAAAGATGCAATCAATACAAAAGATGTTAAATTAATGCGAATGGTTAGAAACTCTGAATGACAAGTGAAATTCTGGAGATGGAAAAATTAAAATGTTGTTGCTACCATTTCTGTACAGGTAAGGTCGTGATGCATTTCCATATAAATGCGATCCTTATTTCTGATCAGTTGTGAAGTTTTATTATATGCTAACACGAGATAGGTTGTAAAATTCAATTTTGTAAATGCAATGCCAAAAACAATCATAAATTCTCCAATTCCAATTCTATTTCTTCTGTGACCTTTCAGTATATTAAAGAGAAGAAACCTGTATTTGTATCGTGTTTAGGCAAAGCATTATAATTGTGCAGTGTTTCTGGGGATTATGCTTTTCATATAATGAAACTACCAGCATAAAATTCTCTCTTCACTTTTTTATTATGATTCCAATTTATTATTTCAAGAGTAAAGTTTCAATATTTTAATTCTAACTTGCCTCAAAGCATGTAAAGTATCCGACCTGTTTTATGGCATAATATAGCACAGACGGGTAAAATAAATTCTTTTTTTTAAATCTAGAATTTATTGAAATGAAGCTAATCTTAATAAGGAGAATAAATATTAACAGGGTGCTGCTAACAAGAAAAATCTCCTAACAAAAAAAAAATATCTACATTATATAGTTTTTAAGATAATGTCTCGACATTTGATTTATTTTTCCAGAACGGACTAATTTTGAGATTTTCATAAAAAGGTATTAAATATAAATGTTCCGAAATAATTAATACATACAAAATTCTTAATTACACATTGATTTGTTTAAATATTTTCACAGTATGACCAAGCAATTAATAATTTATCAATTTATAAACAAAAATTAATAAATCTCTTTCCACTAAATCAATAAATATATATATTTTTTTACTGTAATTGCTATTACAGAGCAATATTTAGCCAAAAGGAAAACAAATATATGACCACAAATTAATTTAGAAACAAATATAACTAAAAAAAATTTTCTATCATTAACAAAGAAAATTATACCGATAAATTAAACTATAATTTTTATGTAGCCATTAACATAAAACTGTTATAAATTTTGCATTTATTATAATATAAATATGAAATTTTATATTTATATGTGAATAAATTTTAATATAAATACAGTATATAAAACTGTAAAATTTAAAAATAGTAAATCATTTAGCAACAAGAAAAAAAAAAGAAAAATGGAAAAACTGCATTCTGCTTTGTCTGATAAGTGTTGGAAAATTTGATAATAAATCTGGCTACAGAGTCCCGGAGCGATGCCACACAATACCTTACAGGCAGATTTTAGATCTCTAGAGTGAATAGTTGGTTGTAAATTTGAGTTTTTCAATTTAAAGATCAGTCATCCTCTTTTTTTTTTTTTTTTTTTTTTTTTTTTTTTTTTTTTTTTTTTTTTTTTTTTTTTTTTTTTTTTTTTTTTTTGTCTACTTTTGTATTTCAAAGCTCAGCAAAGATTTTATATTAAAAATATGGAAGAAATATTTAGTAATAGTTTGTTCTTAAGATAAAGATTAATAATCTTGTTATGCTAAAAGTGAAATTTTATTACTTATTGCTATATGTATGGAATGCAAGAATTTTTTTAAATCAAACTTTATAAGACTATGAATTCATGGAAATTATTAATATAGATATGATTATATTATTGATTGTATACAAACTAAACACATTTTCAAAAAATTTATTTATTGTTATTTTCCTGCTTATATTATTTTTAGTCATTATTTTTCTTTTTGTATATCTAAACCCTGATATCTTCATCTTCGTTTAAACATTTACAATTCAAAAACTAATCACCTTCCTCAATAAGTTTCATGTATATCTTAATAAACAGACATTCCATAAACAGAACAAAACATCAAAATGATTATAGTTATTTAAACGACAGTTTACTAAGTTACAATTTTAGATAGATAACATTTTTTTACATAGAAAGCGTTCTTAGTAAAGTGGATGTTTATTTAATTTAGAAAATTTTAAACACAAAAAACTCCATTAATGAAAGTTTAAATTCTGTATGCATCAATTGTTTACATTAATAACTTCCAAGATCCTTTCTACTTACTTCATTAGTTATAATTTAATCTTTTATATGACAAAATTCAAAAAATAATTTCACTTTAAGTAAACAAGCAGTTAATAAAATTTTATAATCAAAATGAATCATAATTTTGTTTTATGTATATTATCATAACAACAGAGTTAATTATTAATTAAATTATGTTCCCGACATACAATTCTCCAGCTTTTATGTTTAACAAGAACTTTTTACTGTTACGGTACTTGCAAGTCATTCACATATATCCTTTCATATATTTCAACCAAACAATTTAATATAACTTAAATGTTTAGATATTTTATTTCGGAATTGTCTAAATCAATTTACATTCTACTCAACAATAAGTAGTGCATTCAGGTTTTATATTCACTTTTAATTTTAACTGATGATTTAATTTTAGATACCAAAAGAAATTTTTGGCAATTATATTATGTACTGTTTATCTATAATATGCCAAAATCACTTTATTCTTCTTATACAGAGCTTACTATAATTTGAAAGTAGAAATTGGAAACTAGAAACAGTTATATAACAAAACACGTCTTGACTTACATTATAAAACTAGTACTGTTAACCAAGTTAAAAAATCAATTAGGGAAGGAAAAAAATGAAAAATTTAAAGGTCATTCACTTGAAGATGGTGACAAGATAAACTAAGTCCAGTTATAAAAGATGCATCAACTCATTTAAATAAAGGAGCAAAATTCGATTTAAAATGATTCCATATCAAGCAGTTGACACATACTGAAGTTTTATTATCTTCATCAGACTTTGTAATGACCTAATTTGGCAGTAAATAAAATCGATATATCCCTATATTACTGTTGCATAAATTTAAAGACATTAAACTCACCTGTCAAACTGCATAATTTTAAAATCAATAATTATTTTCGAATATTTCCAGTATTAATAGTGGTAATAAAATAAGAGAAATCTCTTAATTCGTGGAAAAATTTAAGTTTTTATTTCTTTCGAAAATTTTATTTTATTGTTATTATTGTTAGATAATAAATTAATAAATATTTATTTTTTTAGCAGCTGAACTACATTCATTTCCGAAGCTACAAAGCATGTGTTTATTCAGTAAAGTTAGATTCGACTGTTTAAATAGATTGTGGATAAAAATTTTAGAGTTACAAAATTTTTCTAATACAAAACTTTAAAAGATTTTTTTAATATTACAATTTATCTTTCATAAAAAAATATAAATACAAGAAAACTATAAAGTAATTAAATGGTTAGCAATAAATCAATTCATTCATTAACTGTGAATGAAAAATGTTAGTAAATTTTTGACTTTTAATGTGTATAAATTACCTTTATTAAATATATTATATATTTAGTCAGTATTATATGTAGCATATGTAAATGCAGTTACTGTTTATATTTAATGAGTTTAATAATTTGATCATATCATAAAACATCATTACATTTATCATGTTGAATTATTGATAAATACATCTATCTTTATTATCAACTGGTACAAAATGTCAATTTTGATATCAAATTATCGGCATTACTTATCTAAATATCGGTATTAAATACTGCTGGAAGTTTAATCTGACACCAAATATATATATATATTCTATATTCACTCAATGTTAGATATTAAAAATATACAGACATTTTTAATATTTTACCTTCATTCTGAAAATTTTGGTTAAAAAGCTTTGTATGAAAGTGCTTATCCTGCATGCATGCACAAAAAAATTTAATTGATGGACTGCTATTACTTTTTTTATGGTTCAGCTATTTAAAAAATGATTTTTAACCTGTAAGACTTCATTTAATTTTTTTTAATAAAATCAAAAAAAAAAATTTCTGGCTAAATTAATTTATTAAAAAACTAATAGCCCATTAAGAAGCAATCTTCTACATATATTATTTTACTTCACTTGCAAATCTATTCTATTTTATACATAACTCGCATATTATAGATATTTTAAACAATGCCTATTCAGTTGTAAAATCACTCAAATCTTTTGTTAGATGATCGATCATTTTTATCAAAAAATGTACCTGCAATTATTGAATAATTATAAAACATTACTAAAAAATTTTTGAAGCAATATACATTCTACATAAATTAATATTTATAATCTTAATTTGTCAAAAATCTTTGTTGAAGTTAATCACTCAAACAGCTGCATAAATACAGAAACAGCTTTATCGAGTGATTTAAAGTTATATAAGAATATGGTCTCCAATCATAAAATAATCAAAAATAAAATTTAATTTTCAACATCAAAGATATTTATTTATTTAATGAATTATAAACAAAACAGATATTCTTCCCATAACATTTTAAGGAATATATTAAAGTGGCTTGCAACTTATTATACACTTATGTATGATAATGTTTGTCTTTCCATATATAATCATCTTCAGAGTTGATAGTGAAATGAAAGGTGACAAGAAAGAAAAATCCATTGTATCACATTTTCTTCGTCAGAAAAATAATTTTTTGCCAGAGTACATTAAAATTGATTAAAACTGTTATTTTCCTATTCAGGTTGAGATTATGTCATCTCTCTTTATTGTTCAACATTATTTAATATATTTTAAATTATGCATGCAACTTTATTTTATATACAGCATGTAAATAATAAAAATAGATGGATATCGCTGATATATTCTAAGCAAGAAAACAGCATATCTATATATAGATCAAACTAATGCTAATGCTTCCACATTTTGCATGATATATCTTTAAAATTTTTGCCAAACAAAATATTATTCAGATACTAAAACAGAAAGTTAACAAAAAGAGTTTTTTTTTTCCTATATATGTATGAGTGCATTTATTTTAGTAAAAAGGAAGCAGAGGTGAATTAACATAGTAATTATCGCATAATAGACATAACAGTTTTTGTCATGTCACCGACCTTACATGAACATGAATTAACTGATGCAAATCCAAAAGCCAAAATTAGAATGTTATATTTATTGAAAAATAATTATTTGCACTTTATGATCAATGTGAAATTTATATCGACTACACATAGGACTATGTTCTTTTTCATAAAAATGTCAACATTTATACTTATACCCTTTTGAATTTAATTGGAAAAACCTGTTTGTAGATTTTTCAAATGAAGAAAAAAATATTCACATGTTAACAAACAGCTGCACAATCAAGTGTGATTAATAGATTTGTTCTCCTCTTTTTTTTCATCCCCTTTTCATTTACTCCCCTTCTTGTAAAAATAGACAAATTTATTATTTTAACTTACTCTGTACTTATTATTGTATAAATGAAGTATTTAATTAAATTCTTTTATTAATTAAATTAAAAAAAAAAAAAACAGTATTAGAAAAATTTTAAAAAGTGTAATCTAATTATAATTTAAGTCACGTGATTTATTCAGATACTTGTCAGATTGATCTGAATTGCCGAATGACGTCGACACAAATATGGCTGCTCACCACCAGGTATAACTTTTCTTTCATAATTTTTCGAATCTTTACAATTGTGTAGTAATTATCGTGAGCATTTATAGGCTAGTTGGATTGTGGTTCGAGACTTGATAGGAATATATTTTTTTATGTTTATTGTTTTTTATATTTCTCTGTTAATAATTAAATTATTTAATATTTATTATTATATTATTTACTGCCAATTTCATGTATATTGCGGAATCTCAAAACAACATAAGGACATCATTAGGACAAGTGAAAATACTTGAGAAATTTTTATTAGTTTCAAAAATAGAGGAAAATCCTAGTAGTTCAGCTTCACCTGAAGAATTCCTTGAAGATCCACTCCATAGTGAACTAGTGAAAATGCGTTTAAAAGATGCATTTTCATTTTGCGAAGATCTTCTATTGGAAAATGATCTCATCACACAGAAAAAAATCATAAACAATTTCATCAGAAGCAAAAGTAATTGAAGAGATATATTACTGCATTGTTGAAATGTTAGAATAAAAAAATATTAATAGATGGTGAAGAACTTATTATCTCCCATGAAGAAGACAATTTATTTTATTATGTGGTAGGTGATTTATCTGACTCTAATGATGATCAACCAACATCAAAGAAAATGAATACTATAGAATATATTCCATTAGAAACAAAAATTAAAGTGTTGAAATTTGCAAAAGAATATCCTAAGTGGAGTCTAGAAACACTTCAAAAAAAGGATCACAAAATTTAAAAAGAAAAATGATTTAAAACGATGGGAGTAGAACATCATAAGTGGAGGAACATCAGTTGGCAAATATGCTGTTACCAATTCATGGATGTATGATCGTTTCATGGAAGCTCGAACTGAATTTCTGAAGGTAAAATGTTATATCTATATTTAAAATATTTTATCTTATGAGCGAATCAATTAAGAACTGTTTAGATATTAAAAATAGTGATTGATTTTTTAGGTGACTAGAAGGAATTTGCAGGAGTGACTGAGTGCTGCTAGCCAATTTCAATCATCTAATTTTATCTTTAAAGATTGAATACATGGGTAAAATGATTCAAGAAGAGACATATTTGGCAGTGAAAAATTACAAAATATGTCAGTCATAGAGAAACAGCAACATTAAGCGAGATACTAGAGGCAGCTGAAAAATTTCATATGCAAATAAAAGTGATTTCAGGAAATTTTGAAAAGAAATTTATTATTAATACTGATCAGATGAGATGCTATGTATCAGTGTACATATGATAGAACTCTTGCTGGAAAAAGCTCTAAAAATTTATTAGTCCGAAAACAAGACATGAATAAGGTGACTCATTCATATACAGTGCAATATGCTATCATGATATCTGTAGAATTGTTACCACATGCGTTCTTGTGTTTGCAAGAATCAACAGGATCATTTGCCCACGAGTGCAAAAAACTATATATACATTAATGAAGAAATTTTTGAACATTATTGTGACAAGCTCAAAATTGGGAAAATTTACTACACAACTTTAAGTTCTAAAACCATATGTAAAAAATAAGAAATTTTTACTGTTATTAGATTCCTGGAGAGGCCAAATGAACCCGGTGATATATGATGAAATATTTTATGGCGATGAAAATCTGTCAATCTTGTGATATGTATTTCCATTGACAAATTAAAAATTTATTTAAAAACTCCAACATTGTTCATATTTAATTCAAAAGAAATGCAGAATAGCAGAGAGAGATTTCAGCTTGTATACGGTAGTTGCCAAAATATTTTCAAGCAAGTTGCAATTAAGTAATTAAACATATTTTTGAGTAAAATGTATTTTAGTAATAAAAAAATATGAATATCTTAAAAGTATAAATATATAATGCAAGTAAATTTTTTAATATTATAAATTATATTGTATATATTAAAGAAAGTTAATGTTTATTGTTTGATAATTTATTTTAAAATATATTTTATACTTGCAGGTGCATTTTATCTAGTATTTGAATATATGGATCATGATTTAATGGGCTTGCTGGAATCAGGATTAGTAGATTTCACAAAAGAACATATTGCATCATTTATGAAGCAATTATTAGATGGTTTAAATTATTGCCATCAAAAAAATTTTCTTCATCGTGATATTAAATGCTCCAATATACTTATGAATAACAGGTAAATCAAATATCTTAACTTTATTGTTGTTTTCATAGTTCTATTCCTTTCAAATTGTAATAGTTTATTTAAATTTAGTTTTATCTTAAATTACAATACAAGTTGAAATTCTTTAGTCTAGTACCCTTGAATCCTAACTAATGATAAATCACATAAACTTCTCAGTTCTGTTTTTTATACAATTTTGATTTAACATCAGTTAGAAAAAATTTTCATTCTCTTTTTACACAATTTATTTTGATTTAACATGATCAACCCAAATTCTAAAAAAAAATTACATATTACATTGAATGCTACATTTACATTGCATTATTCACTTCCATGTTGTTTTTGATTCCAATTAAAAAAGAAATTTCTGGGGAATTCACGTAATTATATGTATAGACCCAAATTCTAAAAAAAAAATTACATATTACAGTGAATGCTACATTTACATTGCATTATTCACTTCCATGTTGTTGTTTTTGATTCCAATTAAAAAAGAAATTTCTGGGGAATTCACGTAATTATATGTATAACTTCAATAGGAAATTTAATAAATTTAATAAAAAATTTAATAAATGTTAAAATAAATGCATGTATAAATTTATTAATTTTGCTGAAAAGTCAATAAATGATAAGTTATAATTTTCAAACCATTTGGTCAAACATGATCCTAATGAGGAACGAGCAGGAAAGTTTCAATGTGATCTGAAGTCATTAATAGCATTTTATAGAGAATTATATAATGGCCTAGTCAAAACATGAATACAATGATCAATAACTGAATTTATTCTTAAAATCACTGAAACATCAGCACCAAAGAGAGTAGTGCTAGTTTTGTTCAAGAGATCACAGAAAGAATTTCACTAATAGAACAAAGAGGTGATGACCAAGATATTTCTAGTGATAACAATGATATTGCTGTCTTAGGCAAACATATGCATTTACTGTCAGAAAGTGACAACAAATAAAATCTTATGTATAGCTCATATTATTTTGCCTAATTTTTGTGTTATGAATTAGTAGAAGGGTCTTCAGGACCTCAGACATTATTTTTCTTTTCAAATGATAATTTATATAATACATTTTTATATATATTAATATATGCAATCTTTATTAAATAAAAAGTGCAAGCAGTGTATAGATTGATTTTTTTTATGATTTATTGTATTTTGCTGATTTTTTTAGGTGTGGAACTAAAAAAATCAACTTCTGTTTTTCCATAGATACAATGTATTTTTTTACATGTATTCTCTGGGAAAGTATCTATTGTGTAACAGAATTGAATGTATCTAATTTCTAGAATTATGATGATGCAGTTATTTATACTAAAAAAAATATAAAATAAAAAATATTATTATACAGGTTAAACAAAAGAATGTTTTTCATAGCATGTAAACTGAATGTTATAAATGTACTTGGGAGAATATATTTTCTTTGTGTAATATAGTTTGTTTTAAAACATAATTAAAATTGTTTTTATAAATATCATTAAGTTTAAAATTTCATTTTATAATAAGATGGGAGGCCTTAAAATTCTTACCCTCACCATTTTATATGAATGATATAGATTTGTAATTGTAAACAATGATAAGTTACTGTCTTATTAATACAAATGCCATTTTTTTTTTTTTTTTGTTTTGACAGGTCCTGTTTAATCAGAGTTAGAAGTGTGATAGTAAAAGGTGTCATGCTGGAAAAAATTGAGTGATGCTATGATATGGTTCTTTCATCTTCATGGAAAATATGACAAACAATCCATGAAGAAATGTCAGCTGTATATGGCAAGGAATGTCCATCATATGAAACTATGAAACGATAAAACAGGAATTCAAATATGGTCGCACCAGTCTACAGGATGACTCAATAGAAGCTGTCCAGCAAGGTCATTGTCTGTGTTCTGCAGCAAAGTTTCATATTGACAGATTATTTACAAAAAGGATTGATAATAACGGGCATACTACAGCAAAATTTATAGGACAGTATCAATGAAAAAAAATGATTTGCTGTTAAAAGGTGTGTTGCTGTTAGCTGGCAATGTGCCTGCACACAGAACTCTAGACACGGTAGCTATGAAAGCTTGCTCTAACCTCTCTCTGTATTCTTCTGATATGGCACCTTCAGACTTCTTCCAGTTTCGAAATATAAAAACATTTATGGAGAAGTTTCTTTGATGATGATGATGAGGTCATAACTGTTGAGAACTGGCTTTGCCTTCAAATCTGCCAACTTCTACAAAGATGGATTGAACAACTAATCATAGGTATGAGAAGTGTGTGACTCTAAAAGCTGGATATATAGAAGAGTTTGAGGAGCAAATTTCAGATTTCTTGCACATCTGCATCAAATTTTTTTTGATCCTGCAAATCTGTAGCACGGTTTTTTAAAATATAATGTTTTGTTTTTGGCCATAACTTTTCATTTTAATTTTTTCACATGAAAAAATTGGATTTTGTAAGCAATATACTGTACTCTGATATCCTGTTTTAGTTTTGGATAAAGAATCAAAAGAATAAGAGAAAAAAAATACGAAAATAATTAGATCTAATTAGCATATGTAAACATTATATAATTTTTTTGAAATTATTCATGATTTCTGCTTTGGATAAAAAAAATGTTTATATACTTATATTCTTGATGATATTTTGCATCTAATAAACCAAATACTTCATCATTCTAAAAAATTTTCCAAGTAACAAAGACAATTTATATTGTAATTAGATACATCTAAACCTAATCTGATACCATGTGTAAGCAAACAATCATACTCTCCCTCCTGGCAGATGAAATACTACACAAATAATTAAAATAATTGTTTATTAGCCATTTTTCTTTTTATTTTTTTAAAATAATGTTTGATAAATACTTTTATAAGAAGTATTAGTATGTATAAGAGTGTCAACTTTTTTGAAAATTTATTTTTGTTAATAAATATTGCTGTAATTTGTATACGTAACAATCGCTGTGCCAGATTTAGCACTGATTTTTGATAAGTTAACACTTTTTTTAATGATAAATTATTAATTTATCGTATTTTGTGAGTGAAAAATCACTAAAATCATATTTATAAGGGGGAAACTTTCCTAAATTATAATTTATTGGATCAAGATATCTGAAAAATATAAAATAAAATAAATATAAATAAAATAAATATAAACTAAGAATGAGATGTGAAACATGATACAACTCAAATAAACTCTGTTTTTCTGAAGATTTGCCTCAGTGCCTATTAAAAATGGCTGATGGTGAATTATTTTTCTGTATTTAGTCATTTTAAGTCATTAAATTTGCCAAAAATAATTAAAAATATAGTAATATTAACATTTTCAAACAAACAGGATAGGTTATCATAGCTCTCTCCTTAGTTAACATTATGTAACTAGCCCATAGCCTAAGATCATGTAGTTGACCTTGTTGGATGCTTTTTGTCAATAATTATACACAACTGTCTACAAATTACTTGTTTCGACTAGAGATAACACAAAAGTTTGTTTATTATATAAACTTTTTTGTTATATTTTAAAATATAACTAATGTAAACAAAGGATCAGGTGATATCATAATCAGCTGAGTTTTTCCTGCTGTAATCTAGAATGCCGACTTCCACGTCGATTGTCAAGCGTGGGATTGGTTGCTTTGTTTCACTGATAAATTAAACTTTATAAATTTTTAAATAAAATTAATTTATCAAATTTTGTGTGTGAAAAAACACCAAAATCATATTATTTACAACGGGCCAAACTTTCCTAAATTATAATTTATTGGATCAAGGTATCTGAAAAATAAAATAAATAATCATAATCAGCTGAGTTTTTCCTGCTGTAATCTAGAATGCCGACTTCCACGTCGATTGTCAAGCGTGGGATTGGTTGCTTTGTTTCACTGATAAATTAAACTTTATAAATTTTTAAATAAAATTAATTTATCAAATTTTGTGTGTGAAAAAACACCAAAATCATATTATTTACAACGGGCCAAACTTTCCTAAATTATAATTTATTGGATCAAGGTATCTGAAAAATAAAATAAATATAAACTAAGACGATGTGGAACCTGATACAACAACTCGGATAAATTTGGAGGAGATGTTCTTGAATTTTTTGTGGTTCAAAGATGACACTTGTATTAGACGATTCCGATTAAATTGGAATGAAAAATTATTTTTAAAATTTATTTAAAAATTCACATTTTAGCAAAATTTGGTTATTATGATAAAAGATTGAATATGACAAAAATTGATATATTGAGAAATAATTTTTAAAATAAGTAAAAATGAGGTAATCAGACCCTATCAAAAGATTATTGACAACAGAGTGCAAGAAGGTCAACAGCCTGTCAAATGTGACTTTGGAGTTATAAGGATTAAGATTTAAAATAGAGGATAATCATTTGGATAATTCATTTGACCTTTCTACTTGGTTTATTTGTATGAATATATTCCTGAATCAGGAACATATTCATCTGAATCACCTGAATCACTGGGACATATAAGGCAAATTTCCATTTTGAATATTTTATATAATTGAAATTTAAACAAATATATGTATCAGACAGGATGATAAAGTTGCCAGAGAGGGTTTGTGGCTAAAGTGTTAGCTTGATCAGGAGAATAGCTTGTTGGCCTGTCTGATGTATGTTTTTTTCTAAATTTTACTTATATGAGCTATCTGAAAAGAAAATTTGCTTGATGTCCTCATGATGCTTGTTGCTTGATGTCCTCATGATGCTTGTTGCTTGATGTCCAATTCTTAGAATGCTAAAGCATTATCCTAAAGGTTCTCGTTTTTTGGGACAAATTTCATTTTCAAATATGTAACAAAATATCTAGTTTAGTTATTGGTAAATATGTAGTGCCACATTAGATAAATTTAATTTAATCATTAATTTCAGTTATTTCTAAATTAATTTGTAATGCTAGGATTATTTAGCTGCTGTTTGGTTATTGTTTAAAATTGAATAATAGTTGTCCTTTAATAGTCACTGTGATATTATAACTAAAATTTATTTAATTAACATTATTGTTAGACATATATTAATCATGATATCTTTTCTTTAGAGGTCAAATTAAATTGGCTGATTTTGGGTTAGCTCGATTATATAGTGCTGATGATAAAATGAGACCTTATACAAACAAAGTTATTACCCTTTGGTATCGTCCTCCTGAATTGTTATTAGGTGAAGAGAGGTATGGACCTGCAATAGATGTCTGGAGTTGCGGGTAATGCAAATTTCCTTTTTGAAATATTTAAAAGTTTTAATTTATAAAATAATATGAAATTATTTTTCTAGGTGCATTCTTGGAGAATTATTTACCAAGAAACCAATATTTCAAGCCAATCAAGAAATGGCTCAGCTTGAAAGAATTAGTTATATTTGTGGCACACCATGTCCTGCTGTGTGGCCTAAAGTAATTCATTTACCTCACTGGCATAGTTTTAAACCTAAAAAGCCTTATAGAAGAAAAATAAGAGATGAATTTTCTCTGTAAGTAGTAATTTATTCAAAATTTAATAGAATAAAATATTTAAATTATTTATTATTTTAATCACTTAAAGTAAATACTTATATGAGACTATAAATACGCCCATATAAGTTCTTGATTTACGATGACTCATCTAACAACAATTTGCACTTAACGATGCCAAAAATTATTATTAAAAATTCTCTAATTCAACTTAGTCGCTTGCATATACTACATATATCACATTGCTTTTGTCTATGTATTGCAGTATCACTATTAGTTGGCAAATGAAACCTTTCAACAATATTCAATAGCTGCTAAAATGATTCACCTACTTCTAACTTATCACAGCCTTTGGCACATTAGTTGCTAATCAGCAGTCAAAGTATTCGTTTCTCTCATTGCAATTTTTTTTTCCGTCATAACCCTGTCATGTCCAGTAAGAAATAATATTACTGATGAAAATTCCAACATAAAAAAGAAAGCAAGGAAAGCTTTTAAGATGAATAGAAATCTAATTTATGAAAATATTAAAATAAATCAAGAATTTAAAAGTCCTCGACTTATGTCAGAATCGACTTACTTGGAGACATTGGAACAGAACCCCATTGTAAATCGAAAACTACCTGTATTCTGAATTTCATATTAAATTTATATTTTATAAAATATTACTTATAATCTATAGTTTTGTAAATAATTATTATTTAACAAATATACTTTAATTATAATTATTAATCTTAATCATAATATGATTTATATTTCTTTGATTAATGATATCAGTGCATTTATTTCAAAAGAAAACACCAAATATTAGATTGGATGTTCAATGGACTTGAAAGGAAGCATAGATATGCCTGGCATCATTGGTTTGTATAAACTCTGTGATTCTCAACATGGGGTGCATGCTCTACAAGGGGGTAATTTGATTTTTAAGGGAGGCAATTCGAGAATGATTTATTAACAGTGAATTTTTTGCATTTTTAATGGTTCTAGGGGCCTCATATACAGTATATAAATATAAATATTGTGACACACATTTCTTAATTTAAAATCAAAATGTATATGACTGTCAGCTGGTGACAATGGAAAGAAGAAAAGCCTACTAAAAGAGAGGTGTGGTGAGAGGAGGTAAAGGATTAGATAATCTTTACTTTTACTTTTCCATTGTCACCAGCTGACCACCATGTATATTCTAATTAAGATAAGTCAGGTGACCTTAAAATAAAGTAGAAAAGTATTTAGTATGCACATTCAATTATTATTATTGAAGGGTCTTGATACATATCACTTCGTATTATTATTATTATTTTTTTTAACAATTTCTTAATGTTTTTTCCTCGGTACTACAACTGTGTGTTCATCCTTTTATTTTTCTCTTTCATGGATGCCATATTCTTTGGAAACTTGTTTAGACCAAGTTAATGGCCTTTTAGGCTTTCTCCATGTGAATAGGGTTCACTTTTTGAATAATAAAAATTATATGTCACTTGGGCATCATGATTTTAGAGATGCTTAGGTGAGGCATAGCTAAAAAAAGGTTAGGAAAAATCATCAGATGAAAATATTAGAAATAATCAAATAAAATATAGTAGAACCTCGATATCTTGAATCTCACGGGAACAAAAAAGATTCAATACGAAGAATTTTTGGAATATCAAGATTCAGTTTTAAATAAAGATTTTTATTAAAATACAATTTTAGGCCTTCTTTTTGTACAGCCTTTTTCTTGTCCATCTTTACATCGCACAAATAACAAATACAAAATTAAAACCCCATAATAATGAAAAACCCCTAAAATTGTATTTTAATATTACTATTTACATCTTAATTTTTATGTTTATTACAAAAGATTTTCATGTCAATAATACATACTGTAGTTTTTAATACTGTATAAGATACTTTTTTTTTCTATGAAAATTAGCATCTAAATACTCCTGCATCTTATAAACCAGGGTGCACAGACTTGTTAAGACCAAGGGCCACATGGATTCATCATTACTTATAGGAGGGCCCCCAAAAAAACCATCAAAGTTATATATCATATCATGTTTATTAATTACATGTTACAAAGAAATATAATCAAAATTAAGCAAAGATTTTTTTTAATAGGATGATCTGGTATTGCATTGATTTAACAATATTTTTTCATGTTGGGTTTGATATTTGTAGTAGCCAAACACAAAATTAATTCTAAATTTTCATTGATGTGATTAATTTTCATGACATTAATTAAGCGGTAGTGCTATCTTGTGCGAGTGTACAGTTGCAAGATTGGGAATTACTTCCCCCTTCCTCGTCTGAGTTCCGACCTCTCCCTTCTCCAGAACCTGATTCTTTAGGAACAGTCTTAATACTTATCTCGGTTTTTAGTTCCATCGGTACTGGTTTTTAGTTCTGTCTTTCTTACCAACTAGTCTAAGAACAAATACATCGCATCCATAGAAAAACAACTTGTTAGCGTTTATTAAAGTATAAACTCCAAACCAATTATAACGACCCAAACCATTCCTGGTCCAGCCGTTATTTTTAGTTCGGACCCCACGTCCCTCCCTGCGAGGCCTTACTTGTATTCTAATTCTAATGTCAATGTCGGAGGCATATAAAAACTCCTTTATTTCGGAAAAGGACTCCATAA